>JACMIF010004084.1:0-13038 GCA_014805445.1 Diplogasteroides magnus | reverse complement strand
TTCTCCATCGTGCGGTGGTGTCTGGCGCAGAGGGACGACCGCACGATGGAGGGCACAGAGAGACGGAATGCACTCTCACGATCCATCTGCCACCCCTAACTCAGAGTATGGTTGGTAAGTTTACTACTTTATGGATTATGTTTCAATGCTACTATATATTTGAATGTAAACCCTGTGTGATACATACTCCATAAAGTTGTCAAACTGCCAACTGTACCCCCCAACAGTCTATTCTCTCATGGTATAGTTCTACATCATCGATAGTGCAGTATAGTATTGTCACGAAGTAGAAAACGAGCCTGCGTGCGAGAGTCGAGGAAAATATTTTTATTTCGACACTATGAATGGAATGAACTGTACGCGTATAAAAGATAACGTTGGATACAACGTGTAGTCGCCATGTGGAGTGGAAGAGATTCTAGTCAATAAATGCCTTGACCACGCGGTCAGACCAGAGTCGTTGATGAACATTGGCAGAATTGCAGTAAATTACGTTGATTGACCCATTGATGTAATTCCTTTTAGAATCAGATCAAACCTTTACCCATCCAATCTAGGTGATGCTCAGCATTGTTTCACTCTCATCTGTCACTGTAATAACGTGGTTCATTGCATTCGTTCTTATCGGTCGGAAGGGACAAAGGGTTGCTTTCGACGTTGAAGGGTCGTTTCCATAAGAATGACGACTTCTTGCGATAAAAGAACGGGAAGAAGCTCTTATGAAGATTGACATGGACGGGAGACTTCTTCTGTTGTGTTTACTGCTGCCTGCAGTACTATCCATTGCACTGCCCAAACGTGGAAATAGGTGAGGGCGAATAAGCTAGTCAATGCATCCACTTAATGTAAATTGTACGGTTTCTTTATTTGTGATTTAAAACAATGTGTGATTTTATGCATTTCTCATTCTTCAAATTCAATAGGATCTGTTGTCTTTCATATCAGACAACTATTCCTCGGACACTAGATGAATGAGAAATACCCTTTCTCGCATAAAACTACAGTTTTAAAAACTCTAGTCCATTGTAGAGATGCGTCGATTCGATTGTTCAGACAAAGGGAAAGTGCAATTACGAAGTCTGAGGTGGGAATTTGTGTTGCTAAATCTGTAGTACAGTGATTTTATCATTCGTCTAATGCACTGGGAGCAGTTGTTTATCAAAATTAGAGCCAACCACTTGGAAGAAATTAGACGGAAGCCAGAAGCACTTTGCTACCGCTTTAGAATTCCTAGTGAGAATGTATCATCCAGAGTCCTACAGTCCTCATTACAGGCAGCTGCAATACTGAGAGAGAAAGTCAACTCCAAGTCTATTTCCTGTGTATTCTGTGCTGCCGTAGTAGAGGCCATCCAGGAACTATTGCAACAGGAAACGGCTGAGGAAGAAATCGACAAGTTCCTCGTGTAAGATGGGAAGAGAATGGAATGGTCTGATTCCCTCGCTATAGAGATGCATGTAACTCACTCGACATTGAACAGCCCTATATCTGCCAGCACATCGTGGATGTTTACGCCGTATGATAAGCACTCTATTCATTTTCCTCATTCATTCCCATTCAGTATGAACTGTACTTTGTCATCGAACGTATCGTCTTCACTCCAAATGAACTTTGTGGGATGTTCCTCACCGATTGCGGAGTGCCCATCAATCCCATTCAAGTCATGTGGAACATTACCATTCCTGGTGGAAAGCCTCCAGTCAAACCATGGCCAATTGTTACCGTATGCCGGAAGACTAATCGATTGATGCGAAAGCGCTCATTACAGAATCCACAGAAGAAACTGAGAGTGCTGCATCTTTCTGATATTCATGTAGACAGGAATTACGCGGAAGGAAGCGAAGCAAGTTGTGAAGTAAGAGAAGGGAAAAGGAAAGGGATGATGAAGGGGGTTGCAGAACGACCATGGAATGGACACCAGTTCATTGTGCTGCAGGAATGATGAAACAGGGAAGAGTACGAAGGGTGAGGAGCATTTTACATTGTGGAGGCAGTTTGATTACATTTTGGAATATGTTTCAATGCTACCATATACTATTATATATTTGAAGATACATGAAGCATAGCATAAAAAGTAATCATTATGTCAAGCATGCTGTAGATTCCAACTGTCTGTTCTCTCCATCGCGCGGTCATATAAAAGCACTAGAGACGGCCGGGCGAAAGAGGGTGCTGGGTAGTGAAGGCTGAGTGAATCTCCATTCATGAGTGAATCCTAACTTCGCGCAGTCGTTCGGATTCACTTGAATCCGAATCCCAACGAAAGCGGCTGTTCATTTTGGGATTCACGTGAATCCCAAGCGGTGCGTTTAGGATTCAGCTGAATCCTAAATTTACAGTTGTGCTCTAAATATAGCGTTTTCAAAGAAAACAATTTGACAAAAAGTTTTCTAAAGCGAAGAATTCAAAAATGTACACTGTTTAACTCAGTCATGTAAAGCAAGCAATCTTTTACCTTGTAATTGAATTTGCGAGTTTGAGAAAATGCAGCATCACAGCCGTAAAATTAAATTCTTTGTTCATAAATTTTTTACCGTGTATTGCTACGATTTCATTCTCTTTTCAGAAGTGAAGTCAGAAAGGCGACAACAAAAAAGTTGGAAAATAAAATATCAGTAGGGGGAATTGAACCAGGACATTTAAAATATTTGGTAAGCGGCCTACCAACTGCGCCACAAACGCTCGAGGAAAGTTAAGATTGACCATGAATTGCGGGAGTCTTAAGATTAATCACATCAATTAATTCACTACAAAATTCATTTGAGTTCAATTCTATTTTTTACTCGCCATTGAATTTGAGATGCAATGGCAAGTAAAAAATAGAATTTCATGGCAAGTATATTTAAATATTCGGATATTCGGATTAGAACGCCTCAGAATGACACAAGTTTAAGAAATGCCAACAACAATTATTCTTGTCTGTACGAGAGAGAAAAATAGTACAGATTTTCAAAATCAGCGCATTCGAAAACATACATCTAAATGATTTCTTTAAAAAGACACTATTTCGAGAACGAAATAGCCATTAAAATATTAGGATTCAGCTGAATCCTAAACTCGCCGCTTCGGATTCACGTGAATCCGAAAAATGAGAGCGCACACTACCGCTCGGATTCATCAAAAGATGAAATGAGACTCGCGTCGCTTGGGATTCATTCTGTAGAGATTCAATCAGCCATCACTAGTGCAGGGAGAAGGAGTGCACTTAGCCTATCTTCCTGACTTCACTAGTGAAAAACGATTGCAGAAGTGAAGGTTCCTGCCGGCCACTGGGGATCCCCATGGAACTGTGATGTTCCCTACAGAACATTTGACAGTGCAATGAAACACATCTCACAGACACACAAGGTACAATAGGATATGAGGAAGAAGAAATGAGAGCTTGAGGACTTGGATTACATCATCATCACTGGAGACTTTGAGGCTCATGACAGTTGGGACTACACAAAGGATTTGACTAAGGCACGAAGTGAATTCACGACTTCAGCGATTAATGATTATCTTCAGGCGAATATCGAAAACATCACTCAAGCTCTTCTCAATTACTTCCCCGGAATCAAGATCTACGAATCGGTTGGAAACCACGAAGGAGTCCCTCAAGATTCGTTGGTTGAGGATTTGTATAGTGAGAATGAGTTGAATGTTGAAGTATGGCTCCTCATACCATGGATGAATACGACAAGAGAGGCCCTCAGTGGTTGTATTCCATTCTGGCAAAGGCTTGGTCAAATTGGATTGATACAGAGGCAGTCAATGATGTGCAATAGTGAGTGAGAGACTCAATCGATGCATATTGTCCATTGTAGTCGTGCCTCGTATGTCGAACACCCTGCTCCTGGACTCAAACTCATCTCTATCAACACTGTTTACTGTGCAAAATTAAACTTGTGAGTATATTAGACAGGAGACAGTCAATTCGCTTCCCTTCAGTTACCTGTACATTGATCAACGTGATCCTGACAGTACTCTTGAATGGTTGATTGAAGAGCTTCTGGACTCGGAGTCAAAGGGAGAGAAGGTTAAACGATCTTAGAGACAAGATTCATTATTCTTTCGAGGTTCACCTTATCAGTCACATTCCGGCCGGAGATGAGTTCTGCCTCAAAGGATGGGCACACAACTTCTATGAGATTATTAACAGGTTAACTCACTCTCTCAAACTCTATCAAAGGCATACTGTAGATTCGAGAACACCATTGCTGCCCAGTACTACGGTCACACTCATCAGGACCACTTCCAGGTAAGATCATACCTACCGTAATCCAATCAATAGTCTGTCAGGTGTACTACGAGAACTCGGATCCCAATGGTCGTCCCACTCATTTCAACTTTATTTCTCCTTCAATATCTACTTATTCATACAACAATCCTGCATACAGAATCTACACTATCGATGGGGGATACCAGGAGGCGACTTATGTGAGAGGAAAGACAATTCAATCAATTCAAAACGATTTTCAGACAACTCTCGAGTCAGAGACTTACGCAACGGATCTGAATGTCGCCAATTCGCAAGGAGTCGAACCTGTGTGGACACTCGAATACGACCTGAGAGTGGGATTACGATAGATGGTAGAGGAGGCGATTGCTGTATTTAGAGCACATTCGGAATGACCGATCTCTCCCCTGCATCTTGGAATGCTCTCATTGGCAAGCTACAGAGTGATGATGATCTGTTCAAGAAATTCATTCGGTAAGAGAACTGACTGAATAATTCACGGATATTTGCGCAGAAATGCGCCATCTAATCACGGCTTTTTTCTCACTATTTTTGCACAGATGGCGCTTCAATTATATTTTAAGAATTCTCTCATTTCCCATCACTCATTCTTGCAGCTTCTACTACCGTAACAGTGACTACAATACCAACTGTTGGCAAGACAAAGACTGCAAGAAGGTATCTATCTCGACATATCTTTTCTCCCCTGTAACCGTTCAATTGTAGGAATTCATCTGTCAACTTAAAGCGGCTAAGAGCTATGAGGAAGATACCTTCTGCGTGGGACTTTGAGAATCATAACAAGTTCAAACAGTAAATAAATGTCCGAAATTTTATCGGAAGGTTGTATTATAACATCTCCAACACCGAGAGTATTTGTCAACAATCGACATTATAATTGTACAAAGCCTTGCCTGGACTACGGTCAACATAGATATACTTATTTTTTTTTGTATATTTCACGAGGTCCTGGCTAGGATTACAATCAACATTGGCCACATAAACATTGACGTATAGCTTGGGAAAGGAGTGAGGGACATTACATTAGCATATGACTGCAGTTGAAATCGTTCAACTGATGTACTATGATTGACAGGGATTAAACCGTCCATAGTATCGTTGTCTGCGATCAACGCACGCTGATTTGCACAACTAAAAGTTTTTCAGTTTTTTTCTCAGATATCAAACATAAACAGTCCCTTTTCCGTATATGCCAATACCGTCATCTTCATTAATTTTTACTATTGTTTCTCTCATATATTCGCGAAAATGAACAAACGACGTATTGGCCCGTTATGAAATGGCAAGTTGTTGAAGATATGTGAAAGAATTAGCACTTGAAGTAGTTCCGAACGGGAATTTCTTTTCCAAGAAGATTCATTGTCCTCGAATTGTACGTGAATCCTGTGCTGATCGTGAATCCAACCACGGTTTCTCCTATGGACGGCATGAAACCTCAAATGATCAGACGTTTATGCATCAAGGGGAATACCCATGCATAAAAATATCCAAGTATAATGCGTAATCGAAGATTGCAAATCTGGATTGTTGATTTTACGAATTTCGCAGATAACTCACCTCGGACATCATTGGGGAAGTTCGGAAAGAATTTTTCTACTTTTCCACGCTGCTTGACTTTGTTTCCAACATCATCGTATTCGACGAGATTGTTTGCGGGCTTAAATGATTCAATCTATAATCTAAAATGTATATTTTTGTTAAATAAATCGTTGAGGTTTCAACGATGAACAATGGAAAAATTATTGCAAGGCCGATACAATAGTGGGACAATACTTACTCCTGTCAGTATCTGCTTCCCATCCTTCCATCGGAATGCACCAATTGGCGACCAGTTCATATCACTCTGAAATGGTTACGTTTCCATCTACGATCTTCTTTTCCTCTGCTGATTCTTTGTGTGTTCTGTGCAAGGTGTTTCTGCACCGGACATAAGTTCTAGACCGCAGAGACCTTCTGTTAGGCAGAGATGCAGAGAATTTCATAGATGTTTGCATTCTTACCGGCAGTTTCTTAGGATACCCATTTTCTAGCTCAAATGAATTTTTGAAGAGCGAGTACACGAAGGCCCAGACCTGAAAACTGGATTCTCACTGAAATTAAATATACAAAACGAGAAACATTTAGGAGCATTCTGCTATTTTCTTTCATTTTTACGTTCTAAATTCATTGATGCATTGGCGAAACAGTTTTGACTTATTGAGGACAAAAACTTGACTAACTTTTCCCGTGTTGAACAGCAGCATGCGCGAATTTCCTGGGTTGTAGACGGCAGCGTGGACAACGTGAGGTCCCGCGGGGAAGATTTCCGTGACCGGGGAGGCATCCATGATCTGAAAAGAAATAAGGGATAAACTCTTGCTAGGTACCTAAAATCGTGGCGAATGTAAAGAAAAAATGAACCTAAGAAAACGGTATGCCACTTTCTTAAAATATTAAGAACCTGCTTAGATGAAGTGTCAATGGTGAACACACGACTGCCGTTGAAGATGTAGCTTTTACCCAGTGCTGGAATATTGGCTCTGGTTTAGCTTTATAAATCCTTTAGTCAGCAACCATTCAATAGAAACGATGGAAAATGCGTGACTTGACGTGCGCTTACCTGAAGCGATAGCATCAATAGCTCCGGGACAACCCGAATTGCGTGCTGGTGGTTTACTGGCACCTCAAAAACATATTTCAGGGAATTTCGTCATGATGCCGAACGCTGGAGATAGAAATGCTCTGATAATTAACTGTACAATGGTATCATACCTTTTGAGGGAAGATTGGACGGGATCTCGATGAATGCCCCCAGTGTAGGAGTGACCTTGCCCTTTCCTCAAATGATATTTCAACGTTGATTTTTCCTTATCAAACATCCGTACCTTTTCCGTAGATTGCCTGGATCTCAGTGATATCCGATGATGAGATATGCGGCTGCACGTAGTTGCCTCTGAAAGAAAAGTCAATACTGAGAAATGGAGAGAAATAATTAAATAACTGTGTCGCTCTTAAAATCGATCATCGAATTTGCACATAATTGCTTAGATTCGCCTTTACAGATAAATGAGCTCAGCTTCAGCGTTTACTTTCCATCCGTAGTCTTCTGGTAGAATGGCGCCATGACAGATGCGTGCTCCCGAGAGTGGGACATTCCTTCAATGGAAGATGCATGTTTCACCTTTTTCATACTTTAAAAAAACCTACATACGTATGTTACAAAAGTCAACTAACCCAACGTGTGTCCAGTTTCATGTATGGCGACCGCGTAGAGATCCGTGTTGTCACTACAATTAATTGAAATCGCTTTGCAAAAAGATTTTAAAGATTTATGGTTAGGAACTTTAGAATGTTTTGAGAAGTATCTATTAGATCCTAACAGTAAATGAAAAATGCGTTGAACAGACACCTTTTATTGAATTGGCTAGATTGCGAAACTGAACGAAATTCCAACCCATTTCTTCCATCCCTCACAGTCCACAGTTCATCATCGTCGAAGTGCAGTACGCCGTGCTCAGGCATTGTTGCGTGCGCCAATACGCCGCCTGAACTAATTCTATTTCATCACTCATTACATTCAATTTTCTTATTCAATCGCATTCAGATCAAAAATTTTGAAAGGAAATAGGAAAATTATTTAATGATTCAGTGTAGCGTGAGTGAGAACAACCTCACACAGTTTTTATTTTTGTTTTCTTCATCCATGATGAGGAAATTGACTCACCCCTGCCTTCAAATGGCCAAGGGTCGTTGTGATACTTGGTCTCGAAGCGAATCTTGATATCAGCACTCTCTCCCGGTTTAACCTGATTCAAGCTCGATCGGGTTTTGTACTCTTCTCTACCAATGCAAGACAAATCCGTGAACTTGTAGACCCACTTCGGTAATTTTCAACGGCGTCACAGCCGCCCATGCTTGAAAGGCCTCGGATATGGCTTTTCTGCAATTTTTGTACTGTATTAGAAGACGAATAAAATGCCCACTTAGTGTCCTCTTTTGAAACTTTCTCGCTGTAGCTTTCAATGGTGTAAGTTATTTCATTTTTCTTCCATTTAAAGGCGGCTCCTGAAAGGTATTATATATTATTGTGTGTGCTATTTGTAGTATCTTGTTAACGATGTATGCGCTGTGGTCACTAGGTTCATAAGTTTGCCAGTAGTTTACCCTTTTTTTGTACATTTTTGATCATTGCGGCCGTTGTCCGTTGTACATAAATAACTCACCGTGTCCACTAGAAATCATCATGACATCGGGATCACCACAACGCGGTTCCACCATCTTGGCCTTGGTCTTGTCATCAAGAACCCCCGTTACGCCTATTCCGGCAAATTCTTGGAACTTCCTGAACATTTCATGATGACAGGCATAATATGAATAGCTCTTGCCCACAAGTTTTTGCTACGTTACTGTGAAAAATATGATTCGCACAAACGATAGGGAATTGACTTACTTCACAGCGCTGCCCAGTGTCTCACCAGCGCTTTGCAAGGCGGTTTTCAACGTTGATTGGGAGCCGGTCTGCACAACATTTGAAGGGCCCACATAGCCGAACGATTGAAGGTAAGTCTGAACAAACTGTCTACGCTATAACTGACAAGTTTCTTATAAAAAGGTTAGGCGACATTTTAGAATGTCGATCATTGGCAGTTATCAAGTGAAGACGACAAAAAACATAATGTCACATCCATTTATTTTCTATATGGTGTGTCTGACCTTTGCATCGCCGTCTGAAACCTTCTTGGAATCGTTTCCCGTAAAGAAGTTCGCGATTGAATCAAAGAATCCGCAGTTTGCCACAGGAACAAAGACCAGGACAAGTAGGGGCCATAGCAACCTCATTCAGTGAATAAAGGGCTAAAACATGGAAGATATAATTGTTAAGTTTTTCGAAACCTTAACTATCTACTGGGAAATTGTAACATAATCGAGGTGGAAAATACGACTGGGTTCAAACACAAAGTGAACGGAAGGGAATTACGTGAAAGTGAAAAAAGGCCAAGGGTCAAATGGCTCACACGTCGTTTCTCCTTCTTCTTCTCTCTTTCCCTTATGATGATTGTGAGAGTACACTGTGTGGCAATCAATTCGAATGTTGTGAGAACTCGTCACAGGAATGAATCACCCACAAACAGGGAGGTTTAGCTCCATGGGGGTATTGCCAAACAACATTTTGTTCCGAATGACATCATAGATGGTTATATTTTACCAGTAGTGCGAGAATATTCACAATTGTCAATGAGTGTACACTGTGTGCCCACGAATGTGAAGAGTCCACATTATGAAAACTCGTCCTTAGCCACCGCACCCACGAGTGTTTGGCACTTCCGCTCTGAACATTAGCGCCACAACAATTTTTGTCAGTAAATTGATACATATGACAGTTCAGATGTTCTTTCTCGTGTATGGCAATCAATTCGGACTCGTCACGGCGATGATTCAGTGTACAAATATTGTAGTGTTCAGCTCTTCTAGGGTAAATGAGAAAAGAGATGTGAAATTTTGCGCCGAGAAGATGCAATTGGCTCTTTCCGAGTGTTTGATACTTGGGTTGAGGTATTTATGAAGTGTAGTTGGGTATCACGGGAACACAGATGCACTGACAGACAGACTATTAGATTTGCTATTAGAAGAAGGTATAAATCAACCTGTGTGAACTACTATAGCCACAGACACATGTTGCTAAAGAATGGATAGTAATCCACAAACAACGAGTAGCAAGCATGATACATATTGTGTATTGTGTACCTATGAGTAATGAAAGGGCTGTTCCATCCTTTCAGAAAAGACCACGCTCTTCCGATCGAATGAGAGATCTCATCTCAATCATAAATAGAAAAAAGCCTATTTTCATCCCAGTCATCGACAAAAATAGTATTCGTTCCGGTTCACTGATCCGATTGTGACGATTTGAATTCACAGTGCTCCGCTGTTATTCTGGTGTACAGCGTGTAAATGTGCGCGTGGGAATTTGACGATTCCATTAGGATCACAGAGAAACGCGTGCGTGGGACATGTTGAAGTTAGCGGAATTGTCATTTTAATGTTGTAGACTGATTTCGAGTGTGACGGCGGACAGCGCTTACTTCCTTGACTAGTAAGTAGTACATTGGTAATTCGCGGAAGGAAGTAAGAATAGATCAAAAGAGTTGTGAAATAGTTATTATATGCCTCGGCACGCGGACCGGTGTTTAAGCCTAGCCGTGCATTTCTTATGCTTCTTTCACTTATGCCCATGACATCGTTTTATTGCGAAGTGACCGGCGCCGCAAGACAGAAATCAAGAATTCAATGGGAGTGTAAATATAAGGTGTTGGATGGACAAAGTGACACCGATTTGGGTTAAATTGGCATTTCCGATAACAAACTCACATCGCTAAAAGAAGTCATCATTGGACTGTGCTCAAGTTTTCTGTTTTGAATTCTCTATGGTTTTTTGGATGTTGTTCAACAATTTCTTTATTCTCATGTCACTTCATTTAGGAGGGCAACATGGATTTTTTTGAATTTTCGTGCGTGAGAGGAATTGAAATACGCCCAATGCGTCATTTGAGTGTATTTTATGAACGTAGGCTCAAATTGGTACTAGTAGATGACTCATACGACAAAAGTTCCATGCCCTAATGTAATCAGCGATGGTCATAACACCAGACAGATTGCATTATCTGATCAGCATGAGAGTACATAGAGTCAGTGCTGTTCCTCGATCTCTGCGTAGCTTGTTGGAGTAACTATTAGACATTTTTTTCAAACTAAACCATGCGTGCCAAAATATCAACACTAGCCTCTATCTCGTCTGTTAGAAGTTAGCTTACTAGGAAACGGTCTGAGGCCTCAGAGAAATTGGAAGCAATGACTATGTGCGATGGATAGGAGTATGTTGGGAGAGTCGAAAAATAATATTGGAAAAAAGGCCTATGAGCCGTTTTCGATTCGCAGACGTCGAAAATCTCTCTTTGATTTTTACATGCTATGTTTGAGAATTTTTTACGCGAAATGTAGACTTCGCTGAGGGACATGCATGCCCACAATGGAGAGTACTTAAGAGATATATTGCACACTATGTTTGCTAGACTTACTGGTTAACGCATAAAAGTGAGCGGAGTCCTGACATGGGTGACCTCAGCCACTTTTTCAAAAAAAAATTTACATGCGAAAATGACCCACTTTTTCTTGCTCCCTACCACCAGGATAGTAAGAAAAAATAGGTCCTAAAAAAAGACCTATTTTTCTATGTTTTGAGGTTTTTTCCAGCAAGAAGCAGGCATCGCCTAGGGTCGAGCATACCGGCATTGGATAGATACTACAGCAGAGTATCGGGTTCCCTGGAGCTGGGTTCCCTGGAGCAGGCATAAAGAGGCGGTGAGTGCCGGAACGACCAAAAAATGGCCCAAAATATGGGAACCACTTTCAAAGTTTTTACGAAATTCGCTCCCGATGACCTATGACTTTTAGTACCAATTCTGAAAGAGCATTTTTTGAGAAAATTTTTGGCGCCAAGATGAGCTTCTGAAATCAACTTTGAACCGAGTTATGCTCGTTATTTGCTTCATTTTCACGAAATTTTGGTGACGAAATGCCATGTTTGGCATTTTCTACTGCTAGAAGCAAGTTTCACCGAGGGTCGAGCATGCCGGCAATGGAGGGTACCTAAGAAGATTATTGCGCATGACATTTACCAGGCTCACTGGAATAGGCACAAAGAGGCGGTGAGTGCATTTATACACGAAATATCGTCAAGTGGCTTTTCTCAATACGGAGGTTTCAAGCAAGTATTTTCTCACTCGTTGGCGATATCCTCTATTCAAAGTGGCTACTTATAGTTGACTATTAGGCGTACACATGCACGGCGTGATACCTTCTGGTTCACCTGCGAGGCCAGAACATCGCACGAAATGAGCCCCGCATGTCGTCAAAGTCAGGCAAAAATTCGAAAAAACTTGGTCATATCGTGACCAAACTCCGGCAGTGTGTAGAGGATACCGTGGGAGTAATAAAAATATATAGGGCACCGATAAAAGTGCGATTTACGGTTGTTATGGTCTATAATGCAACGTCTTCCAAGAAATTGACCCATTCGCACATTTTTGTTCACTGTAGCGGTATTTCACAATTTTATCGGTGCCCCTATATATT
Organism: Diplogasteroides magnus; assembly: GCA_014805445.1. Taxonomy (NCBI): domain Eukaryota; kingdom Metazoa; phylum Nematoda; class Chromadorea; order Rhabditida; family Diplogasteroididae; genus Diplogasteroides; species Diplogasteroides magnus. Next base: position 686 of record JACMIF010004084.1, on the reverse strand, counting down.
TTTATTACTCCCACGGTATCCTCTACATACAGGCGGAGTTTGGTCACAATAGGACCATTTTGAAAAAATGGCATTTTTTGGCCCTTTTTCGTCAATAACTCAGTTGAGAAACTGTTTTGGGGGCCAATCTGTAGGCAAAATGTAGCTCATATATTAGAGTGCATGTATGATTTTTATGGAGATATGGGAACCACTTTCAAAGTTTTTACGAAATTTTTTCCTGACTTTGATGACATGCGGAGCTCCAGATGTGTCTTATTTTGCCCGTTGTTCTGGCCTCACAGGTGAACCAGAGGGGTATCACGCCGTGAATGTGTACGTCTAATAGTCAACTATAAGTAGAATAGAGGATATCGTCAACGAGTGAGAAAATAATTGCTTGAAACCTCCGTATTGAGAAAAGCCACTTGACGATATTTCGTATATAAATGCACTCACCGCCTCATTGTGGCTAAACTAGTAAGTCTGGTAATACTTCTATACAATAATCTTATTAGGTATCCATTGCCGGCATGCTCGACCCTCGGTGAAACTTGCTTCTAGCAGTAGAAAATGCCAAACATGGCATTTCGTCACCAAAATTTCGTGAAAATGAAGCAAATAACGAGCATAACTCGGTTCAAAGTTGATTTCAGAAGCTCATCTTGGCGCCAAAAATTTTCTCAAAAAATGCTCTTTCAGAATTG
>JACMIF010004083.1:0-13039 GCA_014805445.1 Diplogasteroides magnus | reverse complement strand
GAATACGGTAGCATTTCGTCGTGGGACTCAGCTCGTTTCAGATTACGGTACCTTCATGGCGAACTTCTTCCTGTTCCTCATCTCCTTCACCACGTAGATATTACTCTGTCCGGAATCGGGCTCGATCCTCTCCATCACCTCGTACTCGCCGATTACCGTACCCTGAATCAGGGACATTTCTTTTCAGGACTATCGATGAATTTAATTCTCGACTACCGTAATCTGGTCTCAGTTCCCCTGATTCAGGGGCCCAGTCCCCTACCGTAACTCACCACTTCGAGCGAAATTTGTTCGTACGGCTGCTGCCCGGTCATGGTCACCTTCGGCGGAGTCTGAACAATCAATAGTCGGCTTGGGTACACGGTAGTCCTTCGTGGCGGGAGGCTAGTCGATTGGGATGGGAGACGATCTATAAGACAAGAAAATGAACCAACCTCTCCCATGGCCGCGTGTATGGAAGAATGAGAGTGAGGGGAGGATTGCGGTCTTTTATACCCACGTGACTTGCGCGAAAATGCGAATTAGAGACACGAAACAATGTCTTACATTCGGCTCGATTCCGTTTTGTATACATGTTTGGTTTTCTGGTCTTTGGTTGTGAGACCGATGATGAAATTCAAAATAGCTCTACATTTGACTGTCATTTTTCATGATTTCGCTATGAACGCTGTTGTGAATCTATTCCCTTATGGAAAGCTTTTTTGTCAATATGGAGCCAGTGCGCATTTATTAACTTTGAGATACTGCTATAAAATAATATTATTGAGTTTCTCTGACTATTAGCCATGATTTTGAATATGTTTCACACTCAACATAGACTTTCAATTCCGTTTACCACAATAATAAATTATGACGCCCTCTTTGTCAAGCGGAAGGAGTAGTATGAGGCGTTTGATCCTCGTCCGGGTGATTGTAGGTTTCATACTCAATATTTTGCAAAGGAAAATTTTAAAAGGAGTTGCACAGCATCTCTTGTTTTCACATGCCTATGCGAAATAGGAAAATGTTTCCCGTTTATTGATCTCATCAAATTTCGATCTAAAAGTGTGTCTTCTAGGGTGTCCCAATCGCCCATTTTTGTTTATTCCGGACTCTGCAACCATCTCATTCGTTCACACTCTCAGCGCTAGAGTCGCTCAAGAATTGGGAGATTGTGGGCGATTGCGACAACCTAGTATCTTTTCTCTATCTTCTATGCGACACTTCGATCATTTATTTTTCCTCAAGGAACAATTTCTCATTTTGTTATTTGGGGTATCCAACTGTGATCTGTAACTGTTCCAATACCCTTGTCCCTTTGTTCGACTCCTCAATAGACCCTTATTCTCGTTGTGTTGTCATGATTCTTATCAGGAAATTAACTTGGAGATTCTTCGGTCTATGATGTGTCCAGTCTGGTCTATGATGTGTCCAGATGTGACGCATTCGAATCTCGAATGCGGGGGACAGTCAAATGAGCTGATGGCGAGACTCGTGTATCGCGAGTACTCACCCTAGTGTCCACTCTGTATCCACAGATCACAATAATCTTGTGTTTCACATTTACTATAAAGGACCAAGTGATCTCAATCACAGATTTCCTTCACTTTGGCATCTTTTGGTTATGAAAGATAAATTTCGACATTGGTTCTCATTAACAAATGTGTTGTAACTGTATGGGTGCAATAAATGATATGTTTCACGAATGATGTAAAGGCTGGAAATAGACACGATACGTCAGTAACCCCCACAGAGATGCTGTCCAAAAGGCTTACACACAGCAAACAAGTTCAGGAAAGATCAGCCGCAAAGACCAAGCGAGTTGGTCAAAAAGCACTTGCTTTTTGGCTTCCGGATGCCAAAAATGCAGAAATACGCACATAATCTCTGTAGTGACCTGTGATTTTTGTGATTTTCGCCGCTGTTTGTGTCCTACGCACTTTTATCAATCAGAACTAAAGACAGTCTGACCATAGCCCTTTGCGATCGCAAGAAACGCGTGTCCCTACAGAGAGATCGTTCTTTGTCCTATCTTTCCTTCGCTCCTAGGTTTTTGTTCATGATCCCAACATTCCTTCGACATGTTTATTTATTGTTCCCACATAAATAAGTCTAAGCAGTATCGGCTTTGGCGATAAAATCTGCTAATATTGCTTTCGTGAAACATTGTTCGTTCGAAAAGCATTCTCCAAAAGGTTCCAAAAGTCATGATTGAATAAATTGTCAGTACATGTATTGCGCCTTTTCGTGGCATTTTTGGTGTCCATATGGTACGTGCTCTATTCTTTGTTCGATAAGGACCTCTCATTCCCTTCGATTCACATCTCTTCAGCCTTCACTCTCTATTTTGTCTCTCCTCTTCTCCTTCTTCTAGCCTTCTAAACTGTCCAAATGTGTCCCTTTCCTGTCTATTTCGTCTCTTTTTCCCTTCTTCTCATCACCCATACACACATATTGTAGATAAGCGACGGCTTCGTGGCCACTATCTGTTATTGTCTCTAAGTGACGACATTCTTAATATATTCTTTCCATACAAAACCCACGGCTGAGTTACAAATATTGCTGATCAATTACCGAAATAGGGTCCCTATTTGCTTTTTGCAGAAAAATTGGCAATATTTTTCAACGAACACAAATCTGCTTCATGAACTGATTTTTATAGATGTTCTTATAATGTTTGTTGGTCCTTCTGCTTTTGGATTCTTAAATATTTAATATTCTGATTCCTGGTCGAAATTTCTCTTCCTTTCAGAATGTCCGAGAAGACTTTCGCAGATTCGCGTGTCGTTCAGACAAAGAATGGCAAAATCGTCGGTCGTCGCCTCGTTGACTGGCCTGGAAAGGAAGTGGACGCATACCAGGTTTGGCGCCATTTTTCGAATTCAAAAAATGCCCTGATCTTCAGGGAATCCCCTTCGCGAAGCCGCCCGTTGGACCGTTGAGATTCCAGGTTGGTGCCTAGGCCTTCCAGCAATTCAACGTATTTGTAATACTACACTCTAGATCAAATGTCCACGGCTTATCAAATACATCATGCCGCGATGTTACTTTTCATAGAGATGGTTAATGTTTCACATTGGGAATAAATGGGTGGATACCAAGCCCATCAGTAATTCGACTTCACTCATGGTCAGATCCAATAAGTTGGGAAAGAATTGTTATCGCCACCTTTTGAATACGTTGCGTCAAAGATTATTCATCCATAACGCATCCCTTGGCTTGTTTTGATTTCACTAGCGCAAAGGTACCGTACTAGACTTACCGTTGGACGTCTGTCACCTCTCGGGAAAGTCCCAACGGTACAATTTCAGAAGCCACAGCCCGCTGAGAACTGGTATGGCGTCAAGGAAACGAAGGCATTTGGAAATCGATGCATTCAGCCAGACTTCTTCTTCGTCAAGCATGTCAGTCATTGTATTTCGCTAAGAGAGAGGACCATGGATAGCATTGCAATAAGAAGCTTCAATTTCAGATATTAGTGTCGTGAAACATAACTAAATTCGTCAAATTCGATTCTGAAATAGCCAAGCTAATCGTTATAATATAATATAGACTGCGTGAAACATAACTTGACTAGATGCATTCGCAGTGATATTATTCAATCGTCAAAAAGATAACGTCTTTCAGACAGTCCCAGCCACCGAAGACTGTCTCTATCTCAATGTCTTCACTCCCGCCTGGGAACCTCCTGAGGGAGGTGAGGATTGAAAACGATTAAATATATATAAATCTTAAATGTTGTTAAATTTAATTTTTAAAATCAGGCTTCCCCGTGATGACATACATTCACGGCGGAGGCTTCATGATTGATGGGGCCTCGAACTATGGAGAAATCACAATTTGTGAGAATCTGGTGGGTCCTGAACGGATTTTATGAAATCGATCAATACTAAGGAGAGTACTGTAAAAACAAAAAAAATCTTTTTTTACTAAAGTAATGTTTTAGTGCCAGTATGGAATCGTCTACGTCACGCTGGAGTATCGTGTGGGCTATCTGGGATTCCTCACTGTTGGTCAGTCCTGATTATGATTTTATTGTTCGAGCAATTAAAGAACATTTTTAAAAAATCAATCAATATCATCAGGTGACGATTCCGTATGCGCTTCCAACGTCGGATTGTGGGATCAGGTATTTATTATCTGCCATAATATTTAGGATTTCAAGTGTGAGCCAATGTCTCAAAAGCCCCAATTTTGAATATGTTTTAGTAAGTGAATAAATGTATTTGTTATCTAAAAAAAGCAATTTCTCCACGGACTATGTTACTTGTAACAGAAAATTAACAAAATATCAGGCGCATGAATACCGTAACCTTGCAATCAATCAATATTCAGGCTGCCGGTCTGCAGTGGGTGGTCGACAATATCGCGCAGTTCGGTGGAAACGTCAACAACATCACTCTCATGGGACAGAGTGCGGGTGGTGCATCATCGGATATGCTGCATCTGTCTCCTCACACGAACAGTGAGTAGTACTGTATTCCGGGACACATTCCGGGATAATGTCATTCATTAGTGCAATAGTTAGCGTTATACTAGGGTGTCGTAAATGGGACTATATTGACAGCCGGTCAAAGTTTGCATCATGTCTACCTATGTGAGATGATGCAAACTTCTACGTCTATAGTCGCCCGGTCGTGTTTTATGCTCGAATCCACCACTAGTCATGACGGCTGTGAATATAATTCCATTTACGACACCCTACGTTATACTGGTCCGATCGCTAGGAAGATGGAGTGTTTATGAGCATCTATCACTAAGCTTCAAATATATAAGATTCAGCGAAGAAATATAAATCCGAAATATTATGTCCCTGGGTAATTGGTTTTTCAAAACAGGAAAAAACAAGCATTCTAAAACGAGGAAAAGGGACATTTGTTAATCTTTGGATCTCTGCGAAGTCGTTATCTATCAAAAGTAGAGACAACGGCTCTGCGGAGATTTGACGAATAAGAAAATCACATCTTTATCGTTTTAGAAACCATAAAAGGTGATATTTATCTAAAACCAGAAATACAATAATGTGGCATTTCAGAACTCTTCCAAAAGACGATTCTCATCGCCGGTTCCTCATACGTTCCTTGGTGCAAACACGAAGGAAAGGGAACTGAGACAATGGAGGAAAGCTGCACGTGAGAATGAATTCGGGGTTGAAGACAGTTGCGGACATTAACACCATAATGGTGAAATTAACACTGGAGCCGCGTATTTAAGGCGTATCTGCCCATCTCACCATTATGGCGCAACTATCCATGTCTTCGTTGTCTTGCCCTTGAAATTTCATCTTCTCCATTGAAAACGACTTCAATTGCAGACGCTTCGCCCGCGAAAGAGGAATCGAGTGGACGACTAAACAAGAGGTACTGTAACTGAAGATACGGTAGTGATATTAGACTTCGGTATTGTACTGCGTCGCAACTGTCTAGAGCTTCGTTAAACGAATAACATCACATTTAGCAGATGCGCACTGATTGGTTACTGTCACTTATCAAAATCAGTAAGAGCACCCAGTTTGAAATGTGTTTCAGCAAACGCATATATGAAAAGAAAACGGTGGAAGACAATTCTTATGCTCCATTTTCAATAAACAGGGATAAACATTCACATTCGATGGATTCAGCTCGTGCAAAAACTGCGTGACCTGCCTGCCGAGCAGTTCAAAGTCGAGGCGTGGTCCACGCAGGGAGAGGACATGGACGCGGATTTCGGTACGAAATCCTCAATGGATACCGTAATTCCTAACTCAATGACAAATCAATAATCTACCGCATCCGAATTGCAGACTGCACTCCGGTGGAGGGAGGGGAGTTCTTCTGCAACCAGTCGTATGAAGAGTTGAGAACGAAAGCGCCCGCTATTCCTATGATGAGTGGAGTTACCAATTTGGAGGGACTCCTGTTCAGTAAGTGGATACTGTAGATACTGTAACCTAGAGATGAGTAGATACTGTACGTGTGGGTATACTGTAGATACTACGCGTGCTCCATGGATATTTGCGCCACATTGTTGAAATAAATGACAGCGGATCGGCTAAGCGGCAGTTTTTACAGAGCAATATGACATAAATGAGCATCGGCGCTACAATAATGAAATGAAGCTTTGACTTGTGATCTGAGCCTGCATATGCATAACCATTACCGCGCAAATATCTACATCCACATTAGAACTAACTATGAGACATCCATGAGGGAGAATGATATCAAATAACGGTTTTGCCGAATTCTTTCGACTGGTTTTCAAATATGCAACCTCCACCCTTGAAATACTCGTGAATACTTTCTTCCGCATTATATCAGCGCCTTTTCTGAGAAATAATAGATTTGTCATTCAGAAATTACAGTATTCAGTTCCTTGATTGCATAATTGCGTAACAAAGAAATATTTTAGCCATCAAGCGACGTCCCGACGAGGCCGCTGCGTGGAAATTCCTCGACCACTGCGTTCCTGAAGGCACCGAGAACAGGGACGAAGCAAAGGTTGGTGCACTTTACGAAATGACAGAAAACGATAGAAAGATTACGGTAACGTGTTCTTTCAGGTCAGTGCACTTGTGAAATCACAGAAAGATTACGGTAGCACACCATATTTCCTTTCAGAAGGCCTTCTTCCAAAAGTACGTTGACCACATCAAGGGTGACAAGGAGGAGGCATCGGAGAAGGACGTCTACAGGGCTCGTCTTGAGGTCAGAATTAGGAAAAGTCAGAAAGCACCACACCAGATTCGAGTTACCGTAATCATCTTCTTCCCCGTCAGGTCTTCGGCGACTACTACATGACTGCGCCAGCACTCCAAGTCTGCCTCGAGTACCTCAGAAACTTTGGTGTGTCATCATTCTGCCATTTCCCAATTCACGCCATGTCAAAATATTTTTCCGTTCCAGACGAGTCCGTTCCTGTATACCTGTACAACTTCTCCTACTTCAATCCGGACTGCTACGGTCCCCTCAAGACCACGATGGCCCTTCAAGGTACGGTTACGGTATGCCAAAACGCTTAGTTACTGTGGCACGGATACTGAAGATATTAGTCTGAAACCGTGACGAGCTATGAAATTACGGTTATTGAATATTCTGTTTTAGACACCACGCACTGCATCGAGCTCGCTTACTTCCTTGGAAAGGTATACCGAAAACAAGTCAAGTTGAAAATAGTATGCCAAATACTGTAGTCTACAGTTCTGTGTCTACCGTCTCCAGACCCTGCTTTCAGGGGCTTTCAGCAATGCTTATTTTTCATTGCTTACAGTTGGATCATTAGGGGTTTGATGAGTACGGTAGCCTCTCTTTGTTAAAGAACCATTGACATGATTTTCAGGGTTGTCTCTTCCAATACGATTTCAATGAAGACGATAAGAAGATGCTGAAGATGTTCTGCGGCTCATACGTAAACTTCGCCAAATACGGGTATTCGTAAAACCTTCCGCCACAAATAGTCCCGTTCAAAAACCTCAATGCATGCTCAGTTATGTTTCACAGTGTTTATTTCTGCGAAGATTAGCTCAAAAGCAGATGCCATTTCGATATCTTCCTCATCATCAAACAAGAATGATCAAATGCTTTAACCTATGCAGAGACCCCAACGGCACCGCTGAGGAGTCCACACTCCCAATAAAATGGGAACCGGTCACTGTGCAGCATCCTGAACGCCACATCGTATTCACGGTGAGCAGTCTCACAGCGAAATTGAGACTACTGTAGCCCATTTGCAGATGAATCCCAAAATGTCCGACTCCTACTTCTACGGTCTACCAATGGAGATTATCAATAATCATGAGAACGTCACCAAGCATTGAATTGTGCAAAAATCAATAATTGTGAAATAGCAACAATCGAGTGAATAAAAATTAAGTTTCTTTATATTCAAAGTAACTTATTTAACAAGCAAGGATGTTGTATGTATGCATTTGCTTCTAATATAATATCATTACGAGGATCTTTTCGTGTCTCACAAGGATGCAAAGGGGGGGGGCGGGAAATACAAAAAATACAAGGGGGAGAGGAATTCTATCTGTGTGTGCAAAACTGGAAAGAAATCTTTGAGTCACCCATCGTCGAATGAGAAAATCGAACGAGCACGAAGAAAAGAAAAAAAACAAGAGAGAGAATTACACATAAAAACGTAGACAGCAGAGGATGATGAGGAAGGAAGGGGGAGCCATAAACCACACGGTTTCACAGAAACTTCGACTTTTGTGAGATAAAGAGAGTGGCAAAATACCAGCGACCAAAGACTCCGATATTTGCTCAGAACCCCAAATGTCGATTTCAGTCAAAGAAAAAACAACCCAAAAAGGACAGATACAAAATATACCAACACAATTTAGCTCTCGAGGATACCCAATGAGGAAAAGAGATGAGAGGAGATGGTTAGACGAAAGTGAGGGAGAAGAGTCAAAAGGGGGAGGGCAAAAGGGGCGGGGCTTAGCTAAACACAGTGAAAAACTTGCACCCGATGACGGCCGATGAGGAGAGGAGAATGAGTGAGAATGGTGGAAAGAGAACCAGCAGAGGCAGATGTGATTAGGGATTTAGATACTAAATACAGTATACATTGAACGAGATATCGATTGATTGATCTACATGATTACGGTAACAAGAATGGGATCGTGATGGGACTCGATAGCATGGAAACGCGCGTGTTCAGCACCAGTGTCTGTGTGTGTTGTTCGCTAGAACCGAGAAGAGAGATAGAGATATAATGGAGTGTAGTGGGCGTACGCTCTTTGGACGATAGCAACAACAACAATACAATCGAAACGAATTGTGAAAGTCGCGGGTTACGGTAGCGAGCAATGATCGTAGCGGGACGCTATCAAGGCACATCTCTCCTGAATCAGGGAAGACCAATCATTCAATTTTGAGCATTTTTCGCTTGGCTTTCAACTTGATACAGGAGAAATGTACATTTTGTGATGAGTGCGGGTGTTTACAGCTTGGGAGTGGTGGTGGTCTTAAGGGGAAATTGACGAGAGAGACTACGGTAGGTGGCCCGTTTCCATCTGCCTACTGTAGGATCAGGGGCGCTCAGGAGGGTGTTTGGGCTCCGGATGAATTGCCATTGGTGGAGGCGGGGCCTGGGATGGGCGGAGTCTGCGAGGCAGAGGCCGACATGCCAGGTCCTAGGGGAGGCAATTGCTGTTGTCCGGCTGCTGCAGCGGCTGCAGCAGCGGCGGCTGCGGCTGCACCACCGCCTGGCAACTTCGGTCGCTCCTCCAACTCCTTGTACTCCAGCTTCATGTCCTTCGGAATCTGCAGCTGGCATACGGTTAAGGATTGTAGTCAACAGGTCGTCAAAATCACAATAACTTATTGAATTCCCAATGACTGGTTAACACTGACGCGTGAGACGTAAAACCCCATACTTTTTCACACTGACTATTCATGTTAACCCTGGCTAAAGACTTTCACAACTATCTTACAATTAATTTTGTGTGTCGTAAAACCATCAACATGCATGCCCACAACGTGCTACAATTAATGGTGAGAAAAGTGAACGCCGATCATTTCCCCTTTTTGTTTGTTGAAATTTTAAAGACATAAAATTCAGTAATTTCTGACCTTTCTCCACTGCAACGGATCGAAGACGTTGTAGCTGCCCTTCTCGTACGTGGGAGTTTGCTCCTGAAAACATTCGTTCAAAGTTGAATGGAATTTGGTCCCACCACGATTTCCCTGAATCAATCCTACAGTAACCTCCCGCTCACCTTGACGCCACCGTACTGCGACCGCGTCAGCCACACGCCCTCCGACTTGTGGAAGCGCCAGTCTCGAGAGTACCTGCAAATGAATGGCCCTGATTCAGGAAATCATTTCAAATGTCCTCATCATCCTGCTGAAAATACTCTCGCGTTGCGGTGAGTCCACTATAGCCTAGAATTAATAATAATAACCAAAAGGCGACTTACAATTCACTGGCAGCTGCCATCTGATACACCTCGCCGGGGCAGTTGTAGAAGAGGAAGAAGAGGACATCCTGCAATGGGAGGAAGTTGAGTGAATTGAACGGGAGAACATTTGCGGCTCGATTGGGTAGGCACACAATAAAGGTAAGCCGCTTATCTAACTTTATACTGTTCGAAGAAGCAATTGGAAGAATGAAATTAGGAAGAAAACGCGCAGCTAATATTGTAAAATTAAATTTCTGATACGGAAATACTTTCCACTCCGCAACAATGCGCCAGATTACAAATACAAATACGACTGATCCGACTAGGCACGGCCTTATAAGTTGTATGATCGTTGACCACAAACAGCCAAAATAGCCGTGTTCTCACCTCGCTGAGCTTGTTCAACTTAATGTTCGGCAGCTTTTCCCGTATGGTCGCATTCGTGAGATACTCCTCTGGTACTTGCTGTAAAGAAAAGGATTAGCCCCCGTTACAAACCCTATTTTCTTGGATTTGGTAATTCTTCTTCAATAGATTGTAACGTATAAATGCCAAACAGCCACGTTGATAAGAGCCAAAAAGATTTCCTGGTGAATCCCCAAATGAAGTGTAAGATGCCAGACAGAAGGATTCCTCGATCGCCAAACAAAAAATAAAAACCAAGTTAACATGGTCCAGTGACCGCAAATCCCTGGTTTACGTGATTATTGGTGAAAATGATCATTTTCTTGCTATTGGCGCCATCTTTAGTAGATTTTTCCATCCTTTCATACATTTTAATTCTTATCAGCACTCACCTTCGCATCCAAATCCTGCGTCCTGCACGGAAAATCCGCCCACGGGCCGCCAAACGTCGTGTACAAGTGCCGTCTGAATGCATTCCATTATTAGCAATTCACTTTAGGATATTTTAAAAAGTTATTTGTGTGATGAGTATAAAATGCGGTCCAGAAATGTGCACGAACACATTCGGAGACAACACTCGGTTGTTATATTTTAATTAACAATAAGAGAAAATAAATAAATAAAACAACTCACTCTGACAGGTTCAGATTGAGTCCGAGTGTGGTGAGGTCCGTTCCGAGCGCGAGACTCACTGCAAATACAAGAAATTAGAATGTATGTATGAAATTAAGCTAACCATAAGACTACAAACTACAAAAAACATTTCATCGCATTGATAAGTCTTGAGCGCATTTCTACGTAATTGCAGACATATCTTCATTCAATTGACAAGTTCCTGGAGGTGCGCTAGTGGGAAAAGGATGGCAAAGAAAGGACTCATCTGGTAAAACGTTCCCTAAAGTGAGTTAAACTGCACTTCTCCGAAATCAATCGATATACCGTACCTATGCTGGGATTATCGACCGCCCTGAGATACGTGACGAGACCAGCCATTCCGAACTGATCAGCAAGCATGCTCGGAGGAATGCCCGTCACTTCGCCTGAATCAATTTTATACGTGCTTCCTTCGGTAGAACAACAACGATTTAGATATGCCTATTAAGTCACGTATTCGCACACACTAGCGGGAACAGAACAAATCTTCGACATTTCAACAACGAGAAATGCACAAATGTGGCGTGTTTCGGGGGCATGAATCTAGTTGGGAAGTCATTGATTAGCTCTTGAAGCCACAGTTAAAGATAAAGTAGTACTGGTATTCAGGAATTTAGCCCCCTTAAAATTAGGGGCATCACTTGCCGGTCAGGATCAGGAAGCTACAGTAATCTCGACAAATCAATCGATATTCTCCATAGACCAAACGATAACGTACCGTTGGGATGCGTGTGGATGCCGGGACCGTTGGCGGCCTGTGATCGCAAGTCGTGTGGTCGATCTGGCGCCGCTCCTTGACCGCCTACAAACAAAAAAAGTTAATTAACAGAGAATAGAGTCCATACTACAAACTACCACTACAAATACGGTCAATTTGAACAATAGTACTGCATGTCATGGGCACGTATTGTAAGCCAAAAACAGCTAGGAATGATTTCGTACACCTTAATAACGTCACATAACTGGCGCTTGCGCGGATGTGGTACCGGCCGCTGGCGCCATTCCGGCCGCGCCTCCCGATCCCTCCGCCGACACTGCGCCGCTTGCCTGCAATTTGAAATTTTAAAATTGACGGGCAAATTCAAAATCAAGGTTTCCAAAAACGATAATAAGGTGCACTTGTCCTACATCTTATCCGTTTCATTTGTGTGCTCTATCACATGGAGCAGAATGACAAAGGCACACTTTACTACCGTTTTGAAACCCAATGACCAAGTATCATGGTTGAGAAAGAAACATCAGCTGACGAATGCTACTGCGTTCTTTGCAAGAGTATCCCGCAACATGTGACTGACTTTGAGCACAGAACCAGAACACTCTCACAGCATAACGTCCCAGCCTTACTATCAGGTTACAAGTTACGTAGTCGAAAACCTCCTCCGTCATACGAAAATGGATGCAAACGTCCCAGGGCAAGGCAACTAGGCTGATTACGAACAGGTGAAAGCGCCCCGTTACATGACTGCCACAACTTTCGTATCAATCCCAGTAGAGGGAAAACATATTTTCTTATATCTAGACTTGGAGTAAGCATAATTTGATCAGCGCTTTCCCTTTTCTGGCAATGTTGTGGGTGTAAGGGGGAGGGGGTGAGCGGGCCCCGCAAAGAAAATGCCAAGTGAGGCCATGCAACTATTGTGAGGAGAAACGTGTAAAGAGCGATGAGGAGGGTCTAGAAAGGGGTAGTGACACCATTCTAGCGCCACGCAGGGGGAACCAATTGAAAGACAAGTACGCCCTGTTTGCGCCTCAATGGTGAAAAGGACAGATGCGCCATCATTTTCATCATTATCATGATGCCACACCTGTCCATTTTAGCCCATACGGAGCAAATATCCGGTCTTTCACCCCCTTCAAGCCGCTTTCAAGATGGCCGAGATAATGATGACTTACGGGGCAGCAATTACGGTCGGATTTGGGCGAAGTTTTGAGCTGGAGGAGCGGAGGAGAAAAAAGAAGTCGACCGGGCGCGGTCAAAAATCAATTCCGACTGCTCTCCTCCACCGCTCATATCCACATTATTCGAATGTGGCATTGCGCATGCAAAAGTGCCCTTTCTAGCTGATCACTCTATCGACTTTCGCACGTTTTGTTGTCGGGTTCCAATGGGTGGGG
>JACMIF010004082.1:0-13042 GCA_014805445.1 Diplogasteroides magnus | reverse complement strand
CCAAAGAACTGAACCAAAACCAACTCCTTATGAAAGGTTAGCTCCGCACCCGTTACGGGTTGAGAAAATACACCGGTAATCAAGCGCACCGTGGACATTCTTTTTAAAGGTTGTATTTTCACAGTTTACATTTTCGTTTGTCATTGTTCACCTCCTAGCAACAACTAGGTTGTATTGTCACAGTTTATTTCGTCGTGTTTTGTTCACCTCCTGCGCAAGGTTGTATTGTTCGTATTCATTATTCGTGTTTGTACAGCTGCAGGTTCGTTTATACAATTTTCTTCACTTGTTCTCTTCCATTCATTATCCTCCTTTAATTGTTGTCTTTCTATATCCAACAAAAGATGAGTGCAGCCGAAAAACGCCCTCAGCGGGTGCAAGACGCAAAGGCTGCATGTACTCGCATCCTTAACAAGATGAGTCCTATTATCAAGAACTGCTCGGACTTTGCGGAAGCGTTTGACTTTACGGCCATCCCGGAAGAACGACTTTCATTGTTTATTATGAACAACAGGTCCTCACTCTATGCAATGAGAGACTCCATCTCCACCCTCTATGAGAAGGTGATTCGACACAGAACGGCACTGAATGGCTATCTTGATTCGGATCTATTTCTGCCTGATCATGAGAGTATTCAGTCTTATCTCCTTGACCATAAGGTCGATGAAGTCATCAAACAAGTTGACAGTGTCTACCTTCCACTCATCAAATTGCGCATATCCGAACTAGATTTCATGGATGACGCGATCAAGCAAGGCTTTGGTCATGCGCTCAATGCATCTCGCGGTTCGTCGCGTCACTCTGGTTCACAATGTCAAGCCGAAAATATCCAATCCATCCAAGTCCCACTGAATGACAACATTGTATCTCCTATTCCTCTTTCTGGCCCAATGACGCAACCGCAACCTCAACTCGCTCTCGATATTATGTCCACCCCGAGCTCCCCTCCACCGAACGCATTAGAAGAGCATCCGATATCTTTGAGGATTCTGACAGAGAGGAGTTCCAATCTCTTCGTGATTATCCGCATAGCTCAAAGAATTCGTTCATACCTCCTCCACCTCCTCGATATCAATCAGCTCCCATTATTCGTCCAGTCCAATCGGCCCCCATGCGGCCTTTGTTCCAACCCCATGTTTCTCAGTCATCTTCCATGTTCATTCCATCAGTTCCGGCCCCCATGCAACCTACACCTCCAAGCGCTCCAATGCCTCCTCCAGCTCATTCAACTCCTTTGTTCCAACCCCGTGTTTCTCAGTCAGCTTCTATGTCCATTCCATCAGTTCCTATGTCCACTAATTTATTTGGTCCACATCCACCACGCGATTCCGGTCCACAACAGTCTCAGGCCGCCCTGTTATCACAGCAGACACTGCCAGCGACTCAATCCTCTCCTTTTGTGCCTTCTAGGAATGAACTGGTTGAGGCAAAAAATCAACGTGGTCCACAAGTACAAACCGCTTCCTCAGTTGCCCCATCATCAATTCCATCCTCTGTCCCTTCTTCCGTGTCTTACAGGGTAGATCGTCCGATGCGCACCCCGTATGGCGCCGCTTTTTCGGCCCCAGAGCAACCAATCATGCAAAATATTTCCATTCCACCCAACTCCTTCTGCCTCCAGTCCTTCCGGTACAGAACGTCAATCCATATTCGGCCAATGCGCAGGGCTCGATCTTACGCGAACATCGCTATGTCACTGATCCAGCAACACAACTAATCCAATGTCTTGGTCTTCTGATGAGAACACCAACCATTCCGTGATTCACATCTCCAATCCCGGTCGCGCGGCATTTATTGTTGAACAGGAACAGGAAGTTCCAGATGCCCGAGAGACCGGGGGGACAGCGACTTCCTCCCGGATTACATCCACCCGGACTTCATCCGGTGCCACCTGTTGCGCCTGTGGTTACCGCGCAACAGACGAGAAGACCTTACTTCCCTTCCACGATCTCCCGTTCTCCTCCTAATCCATCCATTCCACTCAATCCTCAAAGGGGGGAGTACTTCCGAGAGCGAAGAGATGATGACACTGATGGGTATGGGGGCAGAAGTGATGTGCCTCATGCCCAGGTTAATCATGTAAATGAAAGATACAACTGTTTGAATCCTGCTCCTCCACCACCTCCACCTGTCCATGTTGCGCCTCAGATGCAAGCTCCACCACCACCTCCACCTGCTTATGTTGCTCCTCAAATACCAGCTCCACCTCCACCTGTTCATGTTGCCCCTCAGATGCAAGCTCCACCAATTCCTCCAATTCCAAATATTCCATATGGTCAGCAGATTCCAGCACAATATCCTCCTCAGTATCTCCCACAAGTCAATCCTCAGTACCCATTCCAAATGCCACACGGGAATCAGCCAGTGTACATTCAAGGCATGTACGCTCCTAGAATCCCAGAATTACAACTACCAGTATTTGATGACGATCCGCTTCTGTGGCCCGCCTTCATCGCAGCGTTTGAGATGGCTGTTGACAGACAACCCATCCCCGAGTCCGCAAAAATGTTGCATCTGATACAGTCCCTCTCGGGTGAAGCTAGAACGTGCCTTGACAAATATGGGCCTGAGGACTACGCGCTTGCCCTCCCTCTACTTCGCAATAGATACGGTGGCACTCGTTTGCGTAAGAGTAAGCTGGCCCATAATCTTGAGGACATCCCTCCAGCAAGAGACAATGCTGTGTCGCTTAGGCATATCTTAGATAAGATTGAGGGAATCATCCATCTAATGGATGGTTATCAGGCCTCGGCAAATGCATATCTCCATTCTAATATAATCTCCAAGTTCCCCGTCTCAGTCCAGCAAAAAGTGCTGAGGGAAAAGATCAAAGATCCCAACAGTGAATCATGGGAATTATCAGTGCTATTCCAACTATTAAACTCCATCATTTTCGAACGCGAGCAGTTCGATGGTCTAATTCGTTGCTCAAAGGACAAGAACACTCCTATGGTCGAATTAGAGCACGATACGTGCAATCTCAATATCGCAACACTCTTGTCCTGCCGTTTATGTCCAGCTAATACTCACGACACAGTAGACTGTCATAATTATGCCACGGTGGATCACAGGAATTACCGTGCGCGTGAGTTAGGTTACTGTCTCAACTGTCTTCTCCGCAATCATTATGCTGCAGAATGTAATCGCACGGGATGTCCAAGATGTCCACAAAATCCACCTCATCATAAGGCTCTCTGTCGTACATTCAATAAGGAAAAGCCTCGTTTCCGTTCTCACTCCAGGTCTTTCCATCCATTCGTACAGCGATTCAATAATTCGTCTGATGGTACACATAAACCAAGCTCCTCTTCCCGCCAATCTCCTTCCCGTAATCAGGGTGTACAATCACGCACTCCATCTCAGACAAAACGCTCTTCGCACTCTCAGACAAGACGCCCCAGTCAAAACAGAGGGAAGAGTGGGGAGAGGAGAGGAGATGAAAAGAGTGGTTCCCTGTCTCGGCATCCTTCGAGGGACCGGCAGGAACAAGAGAGAAAGGGAAGAAGCAATTCACCAAAGACTACCGCCAATTCTGCGGTTTTTCGGCAAGGCCGAACAACTCCCATACCACCACAATAACCATGAATGCAAGCATATCCAATGTTAACTCCGACTATCATATTGATGATCACTCCATTGTTTGTACAGAGTCCTTTGAGCTTATTGACAGCTCCTATTCTACTAACCCATTGGCATATAACTCCGATCCACCATTGTTGTTATTACCTCCAACTCCTAACACTCTTCCTATCTCCTTGATCAGTAGAACTCATCCAAACAACTCATCACTCATGATTTGTAGGGCAGAATGTAGAGACAGTTACGGCAATTTCCAGCCTCTTTGCCTACTATTAGACACTGGAGCTCAACGCTCTTTCATTCTTTCTTCTACTGTCAAGAGCCTTTTTCTATCTCCCTCTTCCCATACAAACATTGTTATCCGTTGTTTCGGCGAAAAACAAAGCGAGTCCATCAATCGCGACCTTTACAATGTTAGCCTTCTGACGAAAGATCAGTCGCTTCTTGATTTTCTAGTCATCGAAGATGAAAGGCTTGCCGGTTCCATTGACCTTCCATCAGTCAGTACAGACGATTTCCTTGAACTCCAGAAGAGAAATATACAACTAGCATTTCCATATGACGGCTCTTCTATAACTCCTGATATACTCATTGGTATTGACTCGTTCCATCGCATTGTGTCCAATATGAAATCAAGTACTCTACCATCTGGCCTATCTTTAACTCCATCGGTGTTTGGGGCAATTATATCTGGAAGCAGGTATGCATACATCTCCAATTACAATATACAGACTTCCTTTATGCTATCAACTGAGAGTACCGATCATAGGTGTGAAGAGAGTGCACAGCAGATGTAGGATTTGGACACCATTGGCATACTAGACGACCCCTCGCCTATGTCTAAGGAGGCGGCAAGAGAGAAAGAGTTGAAAGAGTACCAAGAAACAATCCAATTTATAGATGATGTCCCACATGTCCAGTTTCCATGGCGATCAGATCCTAATGTGCACCTGGAAGACAATCTCTCGATTGCAACTGCTGTTCTTAGACGCACATTCATCTCCTATTCAAAACAAAATGTTTGGGCACAGCTCAACGACATTTTTGCTGATCAGTTGACGTCCAAAATCATCGAAATAGCTCCGGATAATCCGGAAGGTCCTTGTTATTGTCTCCCTCTTCACCCCGTCTTCACGCCAAGTAAAACTCATACAAAAGTGAGAGTGGTGATGAATGCTTCCAGCCATAAACGTGGGAGCAAAAGCCTGAATGATCTTATCCATAAGTCCGCAAACGTTATTCCTGACATGGTGGGAGTTCTTATTCGATCTCAATTATTTCCAACTTTTATAATCAGCGATGTAGCACGTGCTTTTCATTGTGTGTCTCTCCAGACCATCCAAAGAGATGCCACAAGGTTTCTCTGGTTGAAAGATATCACGAAACCTCCATCTCCTTCAAATCTATTGCACCTCAGACACACAAAAATTCCATTCGGTGTGAATGCCTCACCATTTATTTTGGCTGCTATTATTTTGTATTACTATGATAAGCTGGAAAGAAGCACATCATGTCCAAGAACTAAAGCCCTAGTCCAAATGCTCCGCATTAATACATATGTCGATAATTGCATAATTGGTGTTCAGTCCACAGAAGAAGGCAAATGGGCTTATTCCATACTCAAATCCCATTTCCATTCCATGAAAATGAATCTTCGTGATTTCATCTCCCATAATTACGTCCTTAATGACAGCTTCGCGGAGGTTGACCGATCAAAAGACGAAGTACAGAAACTCCTGGGAATTCCGTGGCACACAAAAGAAGATTCCTTCTCTTTTGTCATTCCTCCAAAATCTCCATCAATAGGTCCATTTACAAAAAGAAAGATTTTGGTCGATTTGTCATCCATTCATGACCCATTGGGTTATCTATCCCCACTAAAAATAAAATTGTCCATCTTCTACCAAAATCTCTGGCGTGGGGAGATCGGTTGGGATTCCAGTCTCGATGGCGAGACATCTATCAATTGGCAGCGCCTTCTCGATCAAGTGTCAAACTTCCAATATTCTAGACCTCGTTTGATCATTCCACCAAATACAGACACGATTGCACTGGCGACTTTCTGTGATGCCTCGACTTTAGCGTATAGTGCCTGCGTCGTATTGATTGCTTATAAGAATGATGAAGTGATTTCCACTTCGCTTCTATTCGGCAAGGCCAGACTTGCCCCTTTGAAGAAGCAAGTCACTATTCCGCGTCTGGAACTGATTGCACTTCTTTGCGCTATGCGTATTTCCTATTTCGTAGCACAACAACTCCATCATCCCATCTCCCATATCCATATTTTTAGTGATTCAATGATTGCATTACAACAGTTGCGGGATGAAAATTCCAACATTGTTTTTGTTCGCAACAGAGTCAATGATATTCACAAGATTGGTGGCACCCTCCCATGTCCACATTTCTTTTTCCATGTAGCGAGTGCACTTAATAGTGCAGATTGTGCCTCCAGGGGCCTCTATGCTAATGAATTAGTGCCAGATCATATTTGGTGGTCAGGCCCTCATTTTCTGCGATTGCGTAGAGAAGAGTGGACGGCCACCCCAATTGAGTCGCTCCCACGAGAGATGGACTCAAAAGACGTGGAACTGCTAAAAAACTGTCCTCCCTCCATTCGAGTCTTCATCTCACACCTCCACACTCAATGTTTATGTTGACTCAATCGACCTTTGCTCCGATGATCTTTCAGTCCTTGCTCTTTAAGTCCGACCTCCCACTCAGAACGAGCTGATTCCAACAGAAGATAGAGAGAGCACTTCGATCCCCCACTTACAGTATGCTCCAGAGGAGATAGAGAGTGGAGAGGAGCGAGGGGGGCAGACAGTTGCCCCTCCCCCTAGCTCCCCCCACCCATCCGAGGAGGAAGAGGCGATCGCTTCTTCTTTGTCCCTGGCTCTTCAACCCGAACAACCAGACGTTCCTTTCCTTTCATTACTTACGCAACATTTTAGCTATGATAGAGTCCTTAGGATCATTGCATATTCCATGCGTATTGCTGTCTATAGTCTTAATAAGTCTTCTTTGTTCTCATCTAAACTTCCTTCTCTTTCATTCAATAATTCCAACAAGTCCATTGTAACTCCAATCACCACTGACGAGTTTAACTCGGCAGAACTCCTCCTTCTGCGTGCAGTGCAGTCTCACATGGATGTGAGTGCATACACGAGACGATCACGTCCACTTCACCTTTTCAAAGAAAAATTAGGGCTTATTCGTGTACAAACACGAGTACAGACAACTTCCATCTCCTATGATTTTTGCAATCCAATCCTAATTCCTTATCAATCTCCTCTAGTGAAACTCCTAATCCTAAAAGAACATTTGCCGTTTCATATCTCCCGTGATCAGGTCTACCATGCGATCAAAAATCGCTTTTGGATAGATCGCCTTCATTCCATTATTCGAAAAATAACAAAAACGTGTGTTCCGTGCCAACGCAAACACAAGTTCCCATTGAAATACCCACTTCCTCCCTCCCTCCCATTAAAACGCATAGTTCGCTCAAGGCCTTATTCTCAGGTCTCATTGGATTTTTTGGGTCCGATAACGGTAAAACGTCTTCATTCCAAAGAATTGACTAAGCATTATGTCCTCATTCTCACTTGCCTTGTCACACGAGGGATTCATCTCGAAGTTACCGAGGATTTAAGCACTTCTCATTTTAATGGCATTTCGTCGTTTTATAAGTAGAAGAGGCTGTCCCACTCATGTCATGTCCGACAATGGCACACAGCTGGTGTTAGGTAGATCCATAATAGACACTCTATGGGATAATCTCCTCGTCAATGATGCCATCAGTGTGTATTTCGCCCAGCAACGAATTAGCTGGTTGCTGCACACACCAGCGAGCCCCTGGAGGAATGGACTGTTGAACGACTGGTCCGCACTACAAAGTCCACACTCAGCAAAACCATTGGTCGTCAGATCCTTGACGTGGTCTCCTTCACCACAATTATTATTGAGATAGAGGCCATTGTCAATAGTAGACCAATCGTTTCGTCGAACGAGAGTTGTCTGAGGCCTATTGATTTTATTTATCCTCATTCTTCCTTGGCATGTCCATTTTCCAACTCCAATCATTCCATTCCTTCCTTAACATCTTCTTCTGCTGAGATTGCCCTTTCTCTTTACCGTGATCTAGATATTTTACGCGAGCTCGCCTGGAACACTTTCCGCGAGCAATATTTGACATCTCTTCGTGAGTTATCAATAAGTCCACATTCCAGAACACGAAGGTCCAGTTCATCCGTAAGGAAGGGCTCAGTAGTATTTATCAAGCAAGATCAACTGTCGAGAAGTAAGTGGCCTTTGGGGGTTGTTACTGAAATCCTTCCCTCTACGGACGGCTTGATCACGGACGTGCGCATTCGCACGCACTCTGGTCGTACTCTGTCCAGGGCGATTTCTCATCTAATCCCCTTGGAACTTGACTCATCACCTTCCCCCATTTCTGATGTCCAACCCACCCATCCCCAGTCCACTTCTGTCCCACTTCCTGTGTCTTCTCCTCAGTCCAATTCTTCTCGTAAGCGCGGCAGATCTCCCACCCCTCACCCCGCCAATCGTATTCAACCTCCAAGACGCGCCAAAAGAGATGATCTCCATTACGGAGAATGAGGTGTGCAGTTCAATTGACTGTACATTTTGTGTTGCTATGGTGGGCAATGCGAAGTGTTTCCCGATCACCTCAATCATCGTTTTCTTTGTATTCAACACTCTCTTCTCAATCGTTTTAATTCTCATCTATCGTTGCATCAGATGCACCACACGAAGAGTTCGTCGTGGCATCTCATGCACTTTGTCATGTCCACCTCGCCTAGGTAAAGAGAGGGATGAGGACATAGTCCTCCTACCCATGAAAAGATCAAAACTCGGCCTCCAGCTCCGTAATCTCCACATTGCAGTTATAATGTCTCTTTTTACTCTTATTATTCCAATCCAGTCGGTGGCAACGCTAATGTCCATTCCCACTACTGGTAATTCCACTCTGTTTAATCCTCATTTGTCGCACTCTCCTTCCTTTCATTCGTTCTGTCAAGAGACAACAACCATTGAATCGTCACTTCTTCATTGTGAACGAGACGAGATTTCCGATGAGTGCGTACTCAGACACGTCTCTCGTATTTTCATTCCCTCCACCATTCATACTGTCTGCGTTCGCATAGCTCAGGGAACACATTCCTGATGGAACTTCACATTCATGTCCTGGCAGTCAAACTGTTGTGTATCAAACACACCCGCTATTGGACCAAAAATACGGTCATTCAAATTGCCAGCACGAAAAGATGTGCCACACGTGGTTCGTGTGAGCATAATGATCTGTGTTACAAGGCAAACACCTCTTCTCATTTCCAAGAATTCCACGATTCCAATTCCTTTCTTGGACTGTCATTCTGCAGAGAAAGCAGATGCGGGCTGTGGCTGGCCCATGGCAGCATGTTTACTTCATCGGGAGTACCATGTCCCGATGGATGACACGTGGTATGAGGTGTTCAATTGCCTCAAATGGCAGCCGTCCGTCCGTGTCACTTTCACAACCTTATATCCAAATGGAACAGCTATGTCCACCAACTCCACCCTAGTCGAGAATGTGCCCAACAAAAACGATCAATACACAGTGACACTACTTCCGGTCGTGTTGCCTTCCTTCCAGGCCCTTTCGTATTCATTCGTACAAGGCAACAACTTAGTGGCCTCATCTCCCGAATTTCCACAATTCCCTATTCAGTGTACTTCACGCTCCTTAACGGACTGCGAGGTTCATTCGCGATGTGCCTGCCTACCAAGTCCAGACACTGTTACCTGTAATTGCGATTCTCTCTCAATCCATTCACTATTCTCACACCCTAACACCCTACCATTAGTCCTGGGATCTTCTTCACTTAGAATGTCTAATGTGGGTGTCTATTACACCTCCACAGAGATCCCGCTGGAAATCTACGTGGAGATTAGTGGAAATTTCTCTACTTCCACTATTCATGATAGCGGTCACTTCAATTTGTCCCTTTCTCCCGTTACGGGATGTTATGGATGCCGAGAAGGCTGTCATTTTACCGCTACATGCAACTCCATAATAAACCAAGTACTACTACTCACATGTGATCATGGCTATGCCTTCACAGTGACTTGTCTTAATATCACGTCCACAACTCTAATCTCCTTTCACCACAATTTGGCCAAAGTGAATACACGATGCACATTTAGAGAACAGTCATTCCCCCTTCAAGGAGAATTGATTTTCACATCTTCCTGGTTCTCCGGGGATACATACAGACCGAAATTAACTACGGTTGAGTTCGGTGGCCTCTCTATTCCTGTCCTCGATCTCCATCTCCCTGATATCTGGTATCTCTTCTCCATTTTTCTTGACTATATTCCAATATTGATCGTGGTAGCACTATTGTGTCTGGTTGCATTTCTCTCAGTCCTTTGCTGTTTGTCTCCTTTGAAAGTGGCGGCATCGATCACTCGTTTTGTGTGGATCATTATCCCATCATTTCTGTTTGGGTGTTGTCTTAAGTATTGTCGTAAGTCCAATAACACAATAGGTCATAATTCTCGAAAAATCCTGTAGATCATTTCTATTCCATTCCATTTGATCCATTTAGATTACCTCGTTACGTAACACTCCACTTTTTCAGTGTCTGACAATGAAGAGAACCAGATGTCGGATAATGTGTCCACAAAGAATGAAGAGGATGACAAGACTGGAGAGACCGAGAAGTTGAATGGGCCCAAAAAAGGTGGTGAGACCATCGAAACGATGGACATCGACCCTCCTCACACTCAGTCCGCCGGTAATCACATTGATTCTGCCATTCCCATTGTATCTCCTCCTATTATAGATAATCAGGTTGTCACATCTCCTCCGCAAGCTGTTCCTTCATCCTCAAGTCCCACTCTGACGGGTACAAGTGCACCCGCCCCTCCATCCTCCAGTTCTGTGGCTTCGGGAGACACAGCCTCCCTCGAGGCACAAATGGAGGAGTGGACACCCGCCTTCCAAAGAAAAGTCCTACTTTCCATGTTTAGGAAATGTTCTCCCTCCAATCCTAACAATATTGCACCCAAAGCTCATAAGCAGCACAGGAGACCGAAACACAAAAACATCACTTGGGTGAATAACACTCAGCAGAGTCATCCAATTCCTAACTCAACTGTCCCCGTTGCCAGCTCCAATATAGCTCCACCAGTAGCTCCAAACGCAGTTTCTCAAGTCTCTCTTCCCACATCCAGTATTATAACTCCTAAAGTAGCACAATATTCTCAGGTTGTTACACAGAACAGTGCCCCCGGGCAAGTAGCGCTTCCATCACCCCAGTCTGCTCCCTCTCCATTTGTCCAACATGTCCTGCCAGCTCCATTTGTACCCAATAACTCCTCATATACACTGAGTAAAATCAATCCGGTAACTAGACCTCAATATGTATCTATCTCCATAATGTCCAATGAAAAACCGGCCGAGGGATTCCACTTCTACAATTCATCTATTTCAAACAAGGAGAATCGAGTTAAGCAGTTCTTCCCCTCATTTTACCATCACATTTCTTGTTTTTTTTGTTATTATCCCACTCACATGTAGGGTGCGCCGGGGGACGCACTGTTTTTCCCAATGTTGTTGTTCCTTGTATATTGCTTATTGCTTTTATTGCAGTTATGTTATATCATCCAGTTGTGAGGGGGGAGGCGCTCTGATGCGATTCTCTTTTCACACTCACAACACAATTTTAGAACTCCATCATTCCATACTAGGGCGTTCTTGTTCGCGAGCCCCCCCCCCCAGTGTATCGGCTAACCAATAGCCGATACTGTGGGCGTGCCCCCTCTGGGACCCCGCCCACTATCTCCTCCTCTCGTGTTCGGAGATTTCCTTCTCACTTCAACCAAACCCACGGAATAAACCGCTCATATCTTTGCTCGTTGTTACCACTGACACATACACCGATTTACCTATAGACTTGATTTGTGGGAAAAGGTTGCTGAGATCAAAAATGTAGCCCGGATCGTGAGCTTTCAGAATGGTAATTTGAATTATGATGTTTGCTAGGCAATGTTTTGAGATACGAAGTGAACTGTGACAATGACACGAAAATGCACATTTCCCAAGATTACGCATGCTAAACGTCGTTTTTACGGGAGAGCTGCGAAGTTCAAATTTGCTCCCCTTGATGGGAGGAATCGACTGGTATCTTTGTTCATATGAAAAAGTAGATCCTAAGATGAGCTACAATTATGCTTCATCTATGGTATATGCACTTTCTCTGCAGTTTATGGGCCGATTTGTATGATTCACTTTTTGTGGAGGTTTGAAGACATGCGGAATCGGACTGTGTATGTCTCATGCCTCAAAGCCTCGGAAAACTCTTCAAAAATGGAGAAAATCGGAAGTTTTGGGTGATCGTAGTCGCAGCTGGGACCCCCTCGCGAAAGAAAATGAAATTTTTTTGGTGCAGAAATTTTTATGTTTTCTAATGCATTTGTTTGATAATTTTGGATGTTAGGGATGGTTTTTAGACATATAATTGGTATAGTATGTAGTTCGAACTTTGATCTTTGATCGTAATTTTATGTTTTTGTTTTCCCATAACTAGGGAACGGAATACAAGCGGAAGTACACACTACTGTCGCCTAATCCCGTCGGAACAGTTGTTCATCTCGTGATAGAGACAACCTCTCCGAGGGAATTAGATGACAGAAAAGTGCACTTCTGCTTGTATTCCGTTCCCTACATTTAGCGTATTCCATCTAGAATCTATACAACGCCTCCGTTTTCATAAAAAAAACTTCAAAGAAAACTGTCCTGCTCTTTCGAGAGGACTCCAAAAAATGAGTAAAAGGCGAAAGATTTTCACGGTCAAATGCAGAGGACCCAGAGATGAAATGTGCTCGAAAGTTGACCTCTTGAAGGAAACGAGCTGCGCACCGGTTACGAGTTTGAGAATACCCAAATGCCGGCTGCGGACGTGGTGCGTGGAGTGCACTAGCAAAAACGGTCTGCATTTTCACAAAAGTCGCCCACACTCGCGTCCACAATACGGTGTTACTTGAACGTTGAACAAAAGATAGTTTATGTGATGGCCAAAATTTCAGGCCGTAAACAACAATTGCATTTCGACAGAGACTTTGATTTTATGGTTTTGTTTTCCCATAGCTGGGGAACGGAATACAAGCGGAAGCACACATTACTGTCGCCTAATCCCGTCGGAACATTTGTTCATCTCGTGACAGAGACAACCGCTCCGAGGGAATTAGAGGACAGAAAAGTGCACTTCTGCTTGTATTCCGTTCCCTACATTTAGCGTATTCCATCTAGAATCATCTATACAACGCCTCAGTTTTCTTAAAAACGTCGCAAGACCATGTTAAACTTGAATCTACAACAGTCGAGGCATTCATTATGGTTTCTGAATCGATAAAAAGGGTTCATTTCTCATTCGTTTAATCGCCTCGGAGCGGTTTTCTA
>JACMIF010004081.1:0-13050 GCA_014805445.1 Diplogasteroides magnus | reverse complement strand
ATAACCTAATATCTCTTTTCATTTCATATTCAACAGCGGTGCGGTCGTCGGTACGGGAATGAAGAGGCTGCATCAACAGAAGCACATCCCTCTCCACTTCCCTCATTTGTCCATTTCATTGGGAAGATTTCTACTACTGTGTTCTTCTAGTCCCATGAAATAGTCAAGTACCAAATTTCCATTTCCCTCGCCCTTGCACTCAACGTGCACGATAAATAAAAAATTATTATATGATTTTATCTCTGACATAAGTTCATTTCAGAGGTATCATCTGATTTCAGATGCTTCCTCGAGTGCACACATGCGAAGTTTGCAAGAGGAAATTTTCCCGTGAAGCTGCTATGGTTGCTCACAGGGTAAGGAAGGTTATTTTTTTAAATAAGGCAAATTGGCAAGGAATAAAACCTTTCAGGGTCCATGTCATGTTGTGATCAAATTTGAGTGCGATGATTGTGGACATGTTGTCGGGTATTTTCAAAAGATTAACCGAATGATTTGTTATTCGAATCTTCAGGTCATCTCGTTATCTGACCCTACACCGAGCACGAGAATGTACCAAAATTTCATCCGAAGACTGCAATCGTGGAATGGTATTCCCGGGATACTGTACTCACGAGCACATTCCCCTTTTCCTGTGGAATCACAATGATTCATTATTATGGCCCAAAGTCCATGAATTATGCATCCTTCACGCCGAAATACTATCAAAATGGGATTTTCAATGAGCTCGTACGAAGAACTCATTAGTCTTGTATGAGTTTTCACCCTGAAGATCAGACAATACAAGAAAGGTGTGCATTATTCAGCGGAAATATGACGAAGACCTCTGTCACTGTCTGAGACAAAAATCTCTCTTTTTTTGTTTTTCAGGGCGAAAGTTACGCCAAGCTGAGAGCTGACGGCTTGAAAGTCGTGGTGTGCTTGGTACACGAGGATTAAATTGGCTATTGAGTTGGCTCAATCTCCGTAAAGACCAATGTTATGCAAACAATGAATGTGAGATCAATTTTCCGCCTGGTTGTGACATCTCTTTGAGACAATTTCTATTTTAAGATCTTGTGCTTGAGCCCTATTATGAATGCCAGAAATAGATTCTTTAGATTCCACACATCTGCATCCATCTGCATAGTCGTCTGATGGTTGTTCACACTGCTATAGAATACGGAATAATATATTTTTCATTTTCCCGCTAGACCTGATCTGCATAGTCGTCTGATGGTTGTTCACACTGACTGATATCTCCATTCGAATGGCTATTCGCTTCAGTGTTTTTCATGCGATCGGAGTTTTTGAAACTCCCGTATAATCTAGGCCAGCTGATTGCATTGTAATAGATTCTGGGACATTTGCTCTATTTTATCGTCAAGAAGTAAGAGCATGTGTTCAGAAGTTCGAAGAAGTCGGAAATAGAAGAAGTTCTATAGTCAGGTATCCGGAAAAAGATTCTCGATTGACCTCTATCTAGAATAATCCAGCAGAACAAGTGAGGTGAAGGTAAAAAAGTCGTTTTAAAAAGCCGCAGTGCCGAATATCGTCCCGTCCAATATCGTCAATAATAGCATTATGTGCACCGCAATAAAGTATTTATAACCCCTACACCAACTACGTATTTGCACGGCTCTTTCCCGGTCGAATCACGACTGCCATCGCTCTTTCTTTTCCTTCCTTCACCAATCTGAGTAACCTGGAAATGGAAATTCTAAAGTCGGAAGAGGAGAGAAAGAGGAAGGAAGAAGCTATCAGATTGGTGAAGGAAGAGAAAAAGAGGAATGGTTCGCTGTCGAACAGCTGCAACACACTGGTTTCACTTTCATGGACTTTGGGCCATAATAATGAATCATTGTGATTCCACAGGAAAAGGGGAATGTGCTCGTGAGTACAGTATCCCGGGAATACCATTCCACGCATTCGAAGCCTCGCGAGTTCGATCCCCGCCTAGGCCAACCAAGCCCTCAATCCGTCCCGTGCGGTAGATTAGTAGTAACTACGGTTACAAAAATTTACGTACCCAGATGCACTTTGGACAAGCAGGTTTACGTAGTCCTAATAGCAGCCGGTCTTACCGGTGGGCCGCACCTAGCGTTATCGCTTGATGTGGTAGCACCTTTACTTTTACCACCCCACGCCATGTTTTGGGCCAGCAAAACCATTTCAACTCCTTGGATGATGGCAAATTATTAATCAAAATAGTGTTAATCTTCGTATGGAATGAATTTTCAATTAATTCACTTTATTCGTAGAATGTACATAATTTATATCTATTACATGCTCCATCATTGCGATAAACACTGTTATTTATAGGATGTAGGCGGTGACAAATGGTTCTCTTGTCTCATGCACTATCTTTCACAGCCAGTTCGACATGGCCAACGCAGAGACCAACGTCTCATATTGGAGAACCGAAAAAAACGAATATATGCGTGTTTGTCTAACATGCAGTTGGCAATTTACTACGTTATGGGTTTTGTTTCACGAAGATCTTCAAATATATAGAAGCCTTGAAAAATAACCACTAAATTAGTCAAAATGCCAACCATAGTCTGGCATTGGTCATGGTCTCCGCACTAGGCAGTCATTAGGTCGTTTGATCGTTTAATTTTCAAACTCTTTCTATCTAGCATGCCAATCGCATGACTTCCGCGTTTCATTGTTGCGGCACATTTTTCGAACTCCCCCTCAGTATTTACGTTATGAAGCGAATGAGGAGACTTGTTTCTTGTCCGTCTGCCATTGTATGTAGCATCCCTCTCCACATTAGTCCTCTGAAAGTGTGAGAGACGACCGTTTAGAAGAGAATAGGGCGGCAATAATGGGTATTTGTGACACTTCCAGTTTACATGCCGCACGTATTCCCCCCTCAGGCTATGAATATACGCACCCCAGAGTGCAACCAACGCGCCTGTCCCTATATAAGCGCCTCCAAACTTTATTGTCGAGTGTGAACTGCCGTACTTCTTCATGTCCAATTTCCGTTTATGCTGTAACGAGCGCGGCGTACCGAGGAACCGCATCGTCCTTGGGCTGTGAATATGCCCGGACGGTATTGTTTTCTTTCCCTACTAAAGGATATCGAATCCAGTCTTTCGGTACCCAGCCGCTTCATGTGCCCTCATTTTTGATGCACGTCGTTCAACCTACACTTCGAACGAGTTGCTCTCAAAGTGTATCTCTAAGTGCAACTGCTCGTGCTTCCTGTCCCTATATAAGGGCTTAGAACTTCGTTTATTGTGTTCGTTGTCCAGTAAAATTCATGTCTCACTCTCTTTTCTCTTGAGCATTATTTAGTTTAATTGTAAGTGCGCAGGCTATGATTGCACCGACTGAAAATGTCTTCCACTCTCCTTTTCTATCTCTTTGTAATTATGGGTTCTCAAAGAAGGCTACGCAGTGTATATTTTCACAATATACAGTCTATAGACAGTCTACTATACTTTCATTTCTGCTGCACCCCGGCGACAATACGAACAACTGGCTTTTTTCACTTTTAATAGTCATATATCAATATTCTATCTTTAAAATTATTTTCCAAGTCCACCCTACCGTTCAGCGCTACAACTTGATGTATTTGCAGTAATATGTCGAGTGAAACATATTTGCGCTCTAGCAATATCGTAGGTACATCAGCTATCTACTGAAGGTCCATCGACGCCATAGACATGGTTTAAATTTCCAAACCTCAGCCGTCTGCGTCTGACGGCCATTTCATTAGTGTCCTTTCTGCGTCCATTTTAGCTGCACGCCTGCTGCAATTGACAGAGTGTAGAGTGCAATATCTTACTTCTCCAGGACAATTACTCTCACTTGGTTATTCATTCCCGAGCGTGGGCTGATACCCATCTATGTTTCTACTCCTTTTCGTCATAGTCAGAAAATGCGCTCTTCTTACTTTCTTTCTATTATGGCACCAGATGAGTGCCAAAAGTCTTTGTCTGGAGAAAAGTAATTTTTGTTGTTAGTTCATGATTAATGTTCATAGCAATAGGTTCAGTTAGGTTTCTGCTGCAGCATATATTGTTTCTATGCTTCACAAGAACAATGATTGAAACTTTCCTGATTGCTTCACCAAAAAATATATTCTTGAACTTCCTTCATGCTCGATGGTCCGTCTTCTGCTTCTTGCCGTTCAATCATCATTGATCTCAATGAGATGGACCAAGTGCTGTGATTGTAGTGCTCTCACAATGAGGCGATTCGTTGATGCCTCGCATTCTCCTGTTATGCATGTATCATAGATATGTCTAATGTATGATTATTTCGGTACCAGGACTTGCATGATAGTCCAAGTGTCGTACCAAGTGTTAGCATGGTTTTGTCCTACTATAAAGTTCTTTCAAGACTTCTTTCCTCGGCTCGTAGAATTTTCACTGTCCTCATAAGAAAAATTTCGCAGTTTTCATGATTGCATTGCACCTTATGGAAATGCCCAGAGCGCAATGACCAAACAACATTGTATTTTACGTAGATACGAATATATACGCAACAACGTAACTATCTGTTAAAATCAAATATATGCTCTTCATGAAACGTGCCTGAATTTTTTATTTTTCTTCGCGATAATTGTTCGGGCGTGATTGTATGTGAAAGTCAACAACGTCAAGGAATTTCGCGCCAAAATAATAAAATGCAAACGTGAGTCATGAGATGACGGTGCGTCTGTCCATTTCACTATAATGGCCCATGTATTATAGGTTCTCACAATAATTATATAATCTGTACAAAAGTCGAGAAGTTCACGCTCTTGTGGTTGTTCGTATTTATCCATTGATGCATAAAAATCTTTAGGCTTACTTGCCTATGTCCTTTTGATTTTTTGTTCGCTTTTGTTATTCTATTCACTCGACACGTGACCGCCGATGTATGATCGAATCTTCAAAAGATGTATTGTTCTTGTAAAAAGTTGATATTCAGAGCACGAACCGTCCGAACGCGGTGATCGTGCAATATCTAATCTCTAGGATGTCGCATGCGAGTCTTTTTGTGTATTCGCCATGTCTATGCTCTCACTTCCGAGATGCTGTTGTCTATATAATGCACAGTTCAAAAACGGTAAATTTGTCGTCATTCTCCTCCGGAGCGCGGTTGTCTCACTCCATGATAGAAGACCGCGCGGCGGAGAAGAATGAAGAGAAATTTACCATTTTAGAACCCCTGATGCATACACAACCGCACCACAGAGAGTAGAGACCTGATGAATGCACTAAAAGACTCGCATACTATTATTGTGGAAAACGGAAGTGACATAGCTGGTACACATGGCGAGTTTTGGATATACCTATGGATGATCGCAAAGTGTACATTTCTTTTTATTGTAATCTTGAAACATATCTGAACTCCTCTGTGAAAGTGCGAATTTGAGCTACTTTTCAAATGATTTCGAAGTAAACTAATTAAAATTGATTTTTAAAATCATTTTGGACACATTTGAACATGTTTCAACCGAAATATCGATGAAAACATTATGGTCACATTGACATTCAGATATGTTTCAAGAGTCCTTATTCAATTCGGTTAATCAACTGGAGACATGGAATTTGTCCGTTCCGTTTTCCACAATAATACTAATCTCCCTAATTCCTTTCATTGCATGGTTGCTACCACTTTATCATAGTGCCTCTAGCGTTTCTAAAATGGCAATCGAGTGCAATCGTTTGTCGTCGAATTCACTAAGAGCGGTTATCTCACTCACACGATAGACAACCGCTCCGCGAGATTTAGACCATAGACGATGCACTCTACTACCATTTCAAATATGCCGAATCTCCCTGATTCTATCTTGAGTTGACCTTTCCACTTTACATATCGAAGAGCCGTCTGTACTTTTATGCTGTTTGCACTCGCATAATGGACCAGGATGCGTTTGGACATGAACTTTTGACGATGGTGTCACATGCGAATATTTTAGTGCATTCGTCATGTATCTGCCCTCCGCTGTGCGGTTGTCTATAAAATACAGATGTAACAGCACCTCAAAGAGTAGAGACATGAAGAATGCACTAATAGACTCGCATGGGACAACCTACTTTTGACTAGAACTTCCATCCTAGACAGAAAGGATGATGGATGACGAACTCATTCCATTTTCAAGTCCACCCCTCATTCATTCGCAGTCCTATGGCTCCTTTGCAGAGCTAACGAAGCGTGCCCTCGAAGTCTTGTAGGAGGAAATTCTGGACTGTCACTTACAGAACCAAAGTGCAATTTTTATCTGTGGGCATTAAGGACTTATTTTCTCTCGCTCATCATAGACAATCGGTCTAAATGAGTGAACAGACAACGCTCATTGGTTCCTTATAGCGAAACCCAATTCTTCTGGCGTGAAATTTCAACCTTTCTAAGCTCTTCCGAGAATTTCCCTCCCATTCTCATGCGCACCTGTTATGAATATTTGGTCTAAGATTCTCATCAGCGGAAACCTAATCTATAGTCTGAACAAGGTGCAAGCCAAGTGCAATAACATTATGTTCAAATTCCCGCGAATCTTCTCACGATCTCGCAAATTTCATACTTTGCCCACACGGACCTTTGATTTTGTAAGGTGTGGTTGGCGTTCGCAATTTTCGCGAAACTTCGCTGCCACACCTGCCGTTTTTCGTCCAACTTCCTCTGAGATTACCAGAGAGTGGAAGTGCCGTTGCCAGACACTATGGCTGGCAGTTTGAATATTTTACGGGTTATGTTTCAATGATACTGTATATCTGAAGATATGTCCTCTGTGAAACATTACCATAAAGTAGTGAAACTGCCAACCATACTAGATACCTCGTCTGGCATCATCTTGCCGTTTTTTCTGATGACTTTTCTCTTTCGTGCGCTAATGACTCGTGAGGCCAGCTCATTTGGAACTTTTGCTGCAGACAGACTAATTACATATGGTGTTATTCCTCCCATTCCTTTGAGATCTTTTCTGGTCGATGGACTATATTTGTGGGAGTAATGATTAGGGCTTGCAAGTCGGAAGTAAAGTGCACTTCTCACTCGTCTGATCCACTCGGAGCGGTTCTCTCCACGTGTGATAGACAACCGCTCCGACTGGATTAGATGAATAAGAAATGCACTTCGCTACCCAATTAGAAACCATACGATGTCCCCTCTAGACGGGAGCAATGATCGCGTTTTTACACCATTCTAGTGTAAGCGCGTGAGAAGATCGGTCGACTCCGCCCACTCAAGAATACGCCCAGTGGCGATTTTCAATCTGTTCCTTTCAAAATGGAGCTAGATTGCTTTCATTGCTTTGACAAGACTTCATGCGAGCTTCTTCAACTTGGAAAGTGTTATTTTATTCTAATTGTATTGCTTTAGCGAGAGATCTTTTGTGATGTGGCTGAAACATAGCATAAATATTGCGGACGTTGTTTCAGAAATGTCTACGGCGGCTCGAATCACGTCTGAACTTTCCATTTCATTGGATGCTACGTTCATCTTCTTCATCGTTTTCGGTATTTTCAGTTTTAATTTTTGTTGAAAATCTTCATTCATATCCGATAATGTTTCCGCGTTCTAATGATTACTGTCGGCACTTTTCTGGGCGATTAGGAACCTCCCTCCATTATTTGAGCGCATCGAACTCAAACATGAAAAGTACACGTTTCTAGCCACATCTTTTAACCTGCACGGCAGGTGGTTAGGTAGGCCCGCCTACGCAGGTTTATGGTAGGAACTGAACGTTTCATCTTCATAGCTAATGAAACGAAAATTTCCACATTAACAATTCTAAATGCGCCATATTTCCCTTATGAATCAAACATGTCATCAGGTGCCTTCATCATGCTGGTGAACACTCCCATGATAATCTTCATCTACACCAACCAGCACTTGAGAAAACAGAAAGAGGTTCGTGACTTACTACGTTTAGTGAATGCGATTGTCCCAAGACTTCCACTCTTTATCGGAATTTGTTTCAGGTCATAATAATCGGTTTCATATGCCTGGCCGATCTCTCAAATGCAACAGCCTTCTTCTTCGCGGGAATTCACCGCCTGGGCTTGGTCAGATCGGGAAATGGTGAGGGTTTTCAAGCATGTTTCACGTACTGTGTATAAAAGATTGTCATCTATGGGTACATACATAACTATGTTTCTGAACATTTCAACATTATTTACAAAAACGTTACCGATGTTGCGACATTTCGAAGATTGAGCTGATGTTTAATTCCAAGTGAGCTAGAATAGCCAGCCATAATTTGATGTTGACCACCGAAAATTTCTGAGAATCATCACTTATGGCTATCGTGTCTTCTTCGAAATGGGGATTTACAATTTTTGACAAGCTAAGCCGGCCTAAAACAATTTTTCAGCTTCAATGAAATGGACCAACTTTGACTGTGCCCACACAATATTCGCCTACATATTCATATTCAGGTAATTGGAGCTTTTGCTCGCAATATTTACCATTTGTAATAATTGCCATTAGCCTATCATTAGCAATCTGATAATTGAAATTTCAGTGAATGCATAGTTTAGAGGGAAATATTTGCCTTAATCAGGTGTAATTTGGGTTGGCTTAGCGGCTATTAGATTTTTCTTCTTTCGATCTGTTTTGCCTTCGACATGTTTCAGCTAGATCACATACATTTTGCCTACCATTACGGATCGATAGGATTGTATTTTGTATCTTCCAGTTACCAACTCATCGGTGTATCCACACTCTCAATCACCTTTGATCGAGTCATAGCCGTCATCAAACCATTCAAGTACCGTTCGTTCTCATGGAGATATGCCTACAGCATAGTGGGAGGTAAATACGATCGATTCTAGATACCTATTGAATACCGTTTTAATTTCAAGCGGCGCGTTTTATTTTGTGTGTTTGAAAGAAGAAATTACCTGGATATTATTGTGGTAAACGAAGTTGAGAGTCAGCCTCTATATGTTGAGCGTGAAACCTATTCAAATTCCTGGCAAAATGTCAGAGAAACGACGAAATAGCACGCAATTTTGAGAGTGCACAGTCGTCAGCCAGATGGAGTGTGTGTACTCGGTATATCAAGTTCGTTTTCCACAATAATAACATTCAAATTTTATCTGTTTGCTCGGTTTTTTTCAATTTATATCAGCCTTGCACGCGAAAAGTTTGCATACGATAGCCAGAGATAACGTTAGTCGGGTATTATTCGTCCTGATTTCTTCTACGATATAATGATGTTTCATTCAATGCGACATGTTGTGACTCTCAGGAGGCCTGCTCTACGTGACCATCGGCTTCTTGATATGCCTCTATTTCTGGTTGACCGGTCCCATTCTAACGGTTCCTGCTATGTGCTACACTTCAACTGCGTACATTCCCGCGGTAAGCCTCCCTTACAAGGAAAAGGCAAAGGAAAAGCGGGTTCATGTTAGACAGAGAGATTATATTTTGACGTTGACGGCAGTTTCCGACCAATGATCTCTCATTTCAGATCTGGCATTACATGCTGTTTTTCCGTCAGTGTTCCATAGGCATAAGCATCTGTCTGTACGTGCCCATATCGATTAGAGTGCTGTGGCTGAGAAGAAATGCGGTATTATTGATTGAATTCTCAATTCTGACCTTTTTTCTGTAGATGAAAAGAAGTGCCAACTCTCACCCCACCGGCAAGGGATACAATCCGCACAGAAGACTGGTGAAGACGACGATATTGATCGGTTGGCTGGAAAAAAAGATATCATAACCGAAAAATCCGTGCAGGGATCACGCTGTGTTGCGAGATTCTCTTCGTTGCAGTGCCCGATTTCTTCCTGAACTTTAATTTGTTTGGATGGAAGAAATATGAGATGATTTGGTGAGTTTCACGCGCTCGTTATGTTTTATCAACCAATTGTGCAACGATCTGTTGGTGTAGACTGAAGATATTGTTGCCCTGTCAATATATGTTTCAAGTACTTATTAAAACTCCACCGGGCTTTTCTTTTACAATTTCATCAGCCTATTTGTCCTACTTGTAAAAATACTAAAGTATGGTTAATTCAGGTATCTGATCGTCCTCTCCAAAGGCATCGTCAACATTTTCCTCTACTCGTTCAAACACGACGACATTAAGGCTGCGCTGATTAGCAAACTGCCATCCTGTCTCCAGACCCAACTCCACAGGTCCTCACAAATAGGCCCTTTCACAACAGACACCGGCTGACTATTTCATCATAATAACGTCATAGGATTAGCAATATTAGGTAATCGTAACGAATTTCACTTGCTTTCGCATTGTTTCAGTTCTGATAAACGGTTCCGCGCTCAATTGTGCCCAACTACATTTCCGCCGACCAAAGAAATTTAGCATGTTTTTAGTTAGTTTGTATTCATGATTTTTTGTCAACTTTCCGTTTATACGTTCGCTCTGGATAGAGAAAACACAAAGGCTCAAAAAGGGAACTGGACCTCTAATTATATATCTACGTGAAGAAATATGTACGTGCGGGAAGCGCTGACGATCTCTTTCCTTAGTGGAATAAATTGTGGCTTTCAGAGTAAATGTAACGTTGATATTACTGCATAATGCGTATCTATTTTCTGTAAGACTAGCTATAGTCAGAGATATCACACGGACACATTGAAATGTGGTAGTATTAGACGAATGCTCTGATCGCTTATTCAAAAATAGTTGCACTTCACATTTCGTAAATATCCCACCGGTCAGCGGAAATGGTTGAGTTGCCGTAGCGGGAACTGAATAGTCAACAGAAATATGTTTCAGCAAAACATCATATTTGTATTTGTTTCATAGAACCAATAGCTCTATGAGTGGTTCATAAACTAGGAATTACAAATTAAAATTAACTAAATTAAGGATGTTCGGATTCGTCCACGGCCTCCACACCCACGAGCTGCACTCTCATCACACTTGCCCGGTTCGACCTGCGGGGGTTTGAAACATGAATTATAACACTTGCGATTTCCTAGGCTTGGGTGAACGTTTTGAAAAAACTCGAATAAAAATTGCATTTCTAGCAAAAATCATTCAACGTCCTGAAATGAAGGTGATTTCTTTCGAGCAAAATAGCATAGGAATGACAAAATATGTAGTCCTCTGGCTACACCAATCACCAATTCGTTGCAGAGTCTTCCATTCTCCATCAGCCATGGCGGCCACACCAGTCACGACAGTCACAGTCATCGTGAAATGAGCCATCATGGACACAATCAACATCATCCCAAGAATGAAGCTGTTTGCCATCTTGGACAACAGGTATCTATTAGGCATTCTAAAATGACAGTACTTTTGTCACATTCGTCCAATTCACTCGGAGCTGTTGCCTATTGAATGTACCGACTACAGCTCCACGGAAAATATGCGAATGAGAAATGCAATGTACTATCGTTTCAGAAACAAAATACCTATCTAGATTCTCTCAACTTACCCCTTTAGGTACATATTATGCATCCTAACGGAAATGTTATACCAAGTACGGTCATTACCCTCGGATGACGACTGTGTACTCTATTTCGTCGATTCTTTAACCTCCACCCGCGCTTTGGGATATGTTTCAGCTAACCGGATATAGGAAAACGGCGATACCGAGCAACACTTCCCATATGATGCATATAAAATATCAAAGCTTTTTATGTAGTGAGAACACAAGATCAAACTTGACCTGATGACGAAATTCATTATTCTATTGTGAGGCAAATAAAAAAAACTGATCCTAGTTCATGTTGCCTTTATTCAGCACTAAGTGCGTCATTCTCATCGCAATGTATACGTCTAAAGCTGTGATCTTGTATGACAAATTGAGGAATTATGTTGACAGTGAAATAGTGAGGCATGACGGCAACATAAACGTTCAATAGTGGCCTATATATTGTTGTCAATTTTACTAATTATGAGTTATATTTCACAGAAGAGTTATCTTCAAATAGCCTTGAAACATAGATAATTAAATAGTCGTAATCAAATCGTAATACGAAGCAATGTGATGGAATTCAACAAAGGAGTGTAGTGGCCAAACCGCAGGAAAACACTGTATTCACAATGTCGGAGCAACCATCCATAGTTCAGTCGTAGGACAAATCACAGAGGATTGCCTTTCAGAGCGCTCGCACGAGTGTCACCGAATTCTCCGACATCATTGGACATCCACACGTCGACAAAGCTGTCGTTGCACCGTGGAACTCGCCGTAGTAGGAAAAACGCCGTTTGGACTGACTTTTGACTGCTAATGAAATAGAATAACTCACTTTTGCGAACGGACGAAAACGGTCCATAATTCATTCCCTACTCCGTAGTCACTGGCGATCCAATGTCACAAAATCACACGATTCACCACTCAGTTCCTATACTGTTGAGATGTCTGATTTACTCATTTGTACCAATAAGCTCTATTATTATTTTGTCCCCATTTGTGATCATTGTAATGCACAATCGTGATATTTTGTGACGACCATGAAAGATAACTGAATCTTGAACTATTTATATTTTTTTAAATTTTGATTTTCTCATTAATTTCTGTATCAAAACATCATTGTGGTTATTTGTGTTATATTCTCGGATCTCAACAATTTTATGTCTCTCCATATTTTCTCCAATATAATGAAATATTTACAGAAAAAAGGTGTTTTTCATGCAAAGAGTATGTTCACATGTTGCAGCTTTCTAAGCGAACGGCCATGAAAGTTGCAACTTCATAGCATGCACTAAATAATGTGAATTATGCATATCACTGCAAAGCTAATATACCAATCTGTCGCATTTCACTGCAAAACGAATGCACGAATCTAGTTCGCTTTTGGCATCAAATGGGTATTTGAACTCGGATTCTATTGCATTATCAAAGTTCATGCCACGTCTGCTTATTGATACATGTACACGTGTTGAGTGCAATAGAGCAAGAGTCAACACTAAACAGCCAAAGGGAAAATACGTCAAAACTTTCAAAATTATTAGATTGTGAATGAGGGATATGCTATTCGCCTTGACTCTTATGAAATGTCATCAAATGTACACCAGACACACACGCAATAGTTGAGAATACAATACTGACTCGTTCTGTGTGTAATTGATGGACTTATCCTTCCTTCATCCGCTCAACCCATGAAGGGCCAATGCATTTCCGGTGGAAAAAGTCAGTTCCTACAGTA
>JACMIF010004080.1:0-13051 GCA_014805445.1 Diplogasteroides magnus | reverse complement strand
TTTGATCTTTGAGCAAAAATTATGAAATCGCGGCTGAAGTGTATCCCGCCCCTGGGGATGTTACCCTGAAAATTTCAGACCTAAGAAAAATGTTTGAAGGTGTGTGCCACCCCTACCTCCGGTCTTACAGAGAACGTGTTTTAAGAGAAAAATAGAGAAATTTATTTTTTGTTTGGTGTCAGAGCTCTTTCGGTGCCCAGGTGCACTTTTCAATTTGAATTCAAACTTTGAATGACATATCATCACGACCTGATTTGAAGAACACAATTCTACTAGAAAAGTGCACCTGATCGCCTGTTATGACTGCACGCACACTAAATAAATACATTTAAGTGCAGTTTTCTGCATTTTTATCATTTCGTCACAAATACATTCAAAAGCTTTTTTCGTAAAGCATTTTCAATCACAGTTTTTGCACTTCTATGCTTATTTAAGGCATTCATATATGACTGCAAAAGCTGCCAAAGGTCCTACCGGTGCAAGGAGAAAAACGAAAAGGCGCCGATGACACGGGCCTGCTCCAGTCACAAATCGTCCCTTTTGGACATTGTGATAAACAGTAAAGTGCATTAATTTTCACGAAGCGTTTGTCTCTACATTCGATAGATTACTACCGATTTAGAAACCCTAAAAAGAGAAACTAACAGTGGCCATGTTGCCATGTCTGTACTTGTAAGCGTAGTCGCCCGTCTTCATTTGAATGGATAGGTGCAATTGTGTGCTAGATTCGTCCCTTCTCAGTGTACTGAAGTAGACATAATCTTAACAACATGCTTGAAAAGACTGACAAGAACATTTTATTGTTCCAGACTTCCATGTCGATTTTGAATGAGGAGCTGCCAACCTGAAAACAACTCTTTCCCAATTCTTGTTCCTATTTCTGCATACTTGAAAGCTTTTCGATTCTCCGTGAACTCGACTGTCAAACGTGCAATGTACCTGAAAGACTTCTTTTCAATACCAAGAGCAGCAAAATTCTAATTTCAACGAAATTATTATATTTCAGGTTAAAACATACCCTCATGGTGTCACCATTGTCCATGTATTTCTCGTTGAACTTCAGCGTCTGAAGTGTTCTATGCCTGAACATAAAAATTTGGTACATGAATTACGTTCGAAAACAACTCCTCCAAGTATATAACTCAAATTTTTCTCTCGCCAACGGCACGAGAAACTTGGATTGTTTTGGAGAGGAGGAAGAAACCGCTTACGATGAGGGTAAGATTGGAGAATGAATGATGTTCCAATGGATTAAAATACACAGCATGCCAAACACACAGCCGATCAGAATGGAAGTGAGACAGTCATTTCGTTAGTGCATTCAAAATACGTTTCTGACCCTGCACATTAGGCAAATGAATATATTTATGAGAGATAAAAATAGAAAATCCCGCAAAGATACATAAAAATAAGTAAAAATCTAACAACCATCTTATTGATGCTGTTGATAAGACCACAG
Organism: Diplogasteroides magnus; assembly: GCA_014805445.1. Lineage (NCBI taxonomy): Eukaryota > Metazoa > Nematoda > Chromadorea > Rhabditida > Diplogasteroididae > Diplogasteroides > Diplogasteroides magnus. The sequence goes on along the minus strand of JACMIF010004080.1, from coordinate 11,592 downwards.
AGCAGCGACTTACGCTTTTAGTTTTTTGAAATGACTTCTGTCGCGCTAATAACGTTCAACCATGGATGAGTTGTCGCAATCTTGATTTTTACCCCATACCATAGGTAATAAAATCGTTGCTCTCGCCGTAGCGCAGATCGCCAATGTCTGGGAATATCAAATTTGTTAGACATTCGAGAAATAAAACCAAAAATGTGAGAAAAGAGGCAATTTCTCGGAGAACATGGTAAAATTGACAATTCTGAGACCTTGGCGATCTGCGCAATGGCGAGAGCAAGGATTTTATTACCTATGGTATGGCCCTTGATTTTTACCCCATACCGTATTGGGTAAAAAACAAGATTTCGACAACTCATCCAAGGTTGAACGTTATTATCGCGACAGAAGTCTCACAAATATATTCATTTGCCTAATGTGCAGGGTCAGAAACGCATTTTGAATGCACTAGCGAATGACTGTCTCACTTTCATTCTGACCGGCTGTGCAGTGCCCATACATTTTTACATTGGGTAATTACTTTTTACTAGACTTACTGAATGTCTGTACTACAGACTCTATAGATAGGGACCGCAGGGTGCCCGACCAAAATTGTTTTGAAAAGGCAGGAGTAGGCTCAAATGATAGCCTTTTGGCTCCATTACGACATCCTTTTTTACTGCTTGTTGATATCTTTTTCCTACGCTCAGTTATAGCTTGTAAACTAGCCCGCGAGACATCAAGGGAAATGGGCCCGAAAGTTGAGACTGCCCTCTCCCTCCCCTCTCCATCTCACTCATTAGAGCCAATCTAATGAAGAACTTATTTCAAGATATTATATATTTACAAAATTCAATCTTGGCAACTATATATGGTAATAAATGTCTTATTCTTTTATTATATAATACCTTAATACTCATTCATCAGGCAAGCAAAATGTGTAGAAAAAAGTCTTATTAGATATTTTACTTCGATGTAGTTGAATATATATTTTTACAGTGCGCATCCAGTAATTCCACTAATTTCTCTTATCTCGAAGGAATCAATGCGGAGTGGTATATGAGATCATGCCAAACGAGAGAAGTGAACGAATTCGAACTTCAAAGAGGTGTGACAATTAAAGAGTCATGAACGGATATTGCCACAATAGCGAGGAAAACAGATAAAATACGCATTTAAAACTTTATCCGTTATATATTATGTTTAAATAAAGCATCTTACCACGTATATTAGGAGTCCAGAAGACACGTGCTATATCGTCATTCAGTCTAGAGTACCCGAAGTGAGCCCATCCGGATCGTTTTGCTCGGTTTGCATGTGGGCTCGCATCAATCGCATCACTAGTACCAATAGAGAGCGCAATGGGTTAAACGAGACGAGCCGGGCTCGTCTCGATGAACGCATTCCATATCTGCTATCTGTTCGAGCGGTTGATTTTTCGTTGGGAGAGATGACCGAGCGAGGAGGGAGCAGACATGAAGAATGGTACTAGTGATGCGATTGATGCGAGCCTCCCCTCTATCTGTTCCGGATCGATGCAAATCAGGCTCGATTCAGGCACTCTAATTCAGTCTCACGTTCATCATCCTTCAAATAGCTTCATTCGTTATACCTTTGTGTCATTTGTCTTGACTACGTCTATAGTTATTACTGTTTTCCAGGAAGAAAAATGAATAAATTGTTGCAAGATCTGTAAGCGTAATGTGTTCATGGACCACTTTATCAACGAATTCGCAAACTGCGAATGAGTCAGGAACTAGATAATAATGAAAAACAAGTCAGTCTTATCTTGAGGTTATCTGATTATTAAACGTAAACCTGTTAGAATCGTACTACAGTATACCCTGTCCTCTAACAATAAGATCACCCGAATACGGTTTCTTGATAAATACACGATTAGATGAACAGTGGAATTTGTCATCTCTATCCTCAGCTATTGTTCCTAAAGAGAAGTAACATAAATGAACGACAAGGAAATGTGCGAAGTTCCTCTTCGACATATCGACACTATCTAGATCTATTATATTTATAAGGAATGTTATGGTTCCATCACAACAATAATAATCAAAAGTCAAATGTGGTTGTCTATTTCAAGGTGAAAAGAAAGATAAAATAATTCCAGTGATGTCATCGAAGGGGAAAATAAAACGCTTTTTTTCTTAAAGGTACACTCCGGGGCGCCGAGTATTGCAAACTGATATTAGACACGGTAGCCCCTTTAATTGAGCTTTACTCTAATTTGTGTATCAAAATGGACGAATGGAGAATGCAGTGTACATTCTGAACTAGGACCTCACATCGCTATGAAGCCACAATATCAATTTTTCGTCCCATTCGGGAATTAGCACATTCTTATTCTACCGTGTCTAACTTCAGTTTGCGATAGAATTCGACGCCCCGGACTGTACCTTTAAATGAAGAAGGAGGAGACGCATTGTGACGAAATAGGCATCATTACGCTTATTGGATTGGGATGAGATACGAACGGGTAAATGAGTTTTCAGTGAACAATTTTGCTTCGAATGCAACATCTTGCATAAGACAGACAGCAAGAATGAAAATGATGAGTTAGAAATAGGGAGGTCCCTCATTGACTGCCATTCTGCAACGTCGCTTCCCTCTGCTCGTGGAACATCTGCAAATTCGCCAGTATTCGAATAAAATGTTCCGCTTTCAATTCCGGTCCGGAAACAATTTACTGTATTTACCCTGAGCGCGTCCTCGGCGGCACATCGCATCTTTTCCGCAGCATGGGCCATCTGCTCGGCTCGCTTCTCCTCGGGCAGAACCCCCATGGCGTGCCTACAAATCTGTTGTTTGACGCAGTTCAACAACCGTCCTTATTTAACTACCGTGACCAAACAGACTCACATAAGAATGACGGCGAATCGCCCAATGTAGATAGTCGCAATCAGTGGGAACAGCCGCAGATACGACTCCACCAACTGTAAAATACCGTGATATACATGAGATTTACTGGTCGTTGTGTCGCCGATATGCTACTGTAATCCTCAAAATCAATCAATACCTCGTTCTCCGTATACGGTGGCTGCTCTCCACCCAGCTCTTCGACAACGTAAGAGTACATGAGACTGAGACCTCTGCAAATAATCAATCGATATTCATCAAAGCTAAGTCGGCCCTGACACGACTGACCGTCTCCAGAACTTCCTCCTATCCTTTCCGGAGAGCACGCACACGAAACAGAAGGCGACGTCCTCTGCGGGCGAACCGGCATGAATGGCCTGGATGGGATATGTTTCACCGTGAAGATAAACAATGGAAGTATCGTTTTGAATGAATACCGTACCTGCCAATCGACCAGGGCCCTCAACTGCCTTTCCCTGTTGTTATTCTCCTTCTTCCATAACAGATTCGCTGTCCAAATATCGCCGTTCACGAGGACGTTCGCGATCTCTGAACTTACTGGGTTTGTCTTTTGGAATATTATATTCCGGCTAAATTACGGATCTAAACGCAGTAAGTCCACTCGCCTTTCTTCTCGGCCATCAAGTTATCCAGATCGTAAATCTCGGGCATGTGCGAAAGCAACTCGTCAATGAGTCCTTAATGATTAGTTGTCACGCTTACAGTATCCCATGGGTATTGATTAGGGAACGACTTATGAAAGGACTGACTTTTGTCTGTGCTCTCATTCGACCGGCCGTCTAGGACGAGCGAGAGAGAGTGATTCACCGATGCGCAAGGACGAAAACCAGTCCATAAGTCGTTCCCTAGCATTCAAATCAAATCAAATCAAATCAAGCACCCATGATCCCGTGTTGCACAGGGTAGGGGCCCCCTTTGGTCTGTAGTGACTGGGTCCTGTCCTGACATGGTCAGCGAACTGTCACGATGACCGTGAAACTGTGAATGTGGGCACAGCCGGGGGATTTTGACGTCGTAGCTTGCGCTACTACCAACATTTCTTAACCCCCTTGGTCTCGGGTGGATCGGGCGGCGAGGGGGGTCGAACTCGTGACCTCTCTGCTATAGCGCTGCGGCCACAACCACTGCGCCATACCCCCGCATACCCCAATATGATGTTTAATAAGATTGGAAAATGATTTGGGGCTGGAGGAACTTATGAGGTATGAAGGGAGACCGTTCCAATCTCTAGTGGCTCGACAGAGAAAAGATCTATGATGAAGAGAAGTTCTGGATTTGTGCAAAATGATCCTCTGGGTATGTCCACGAGTATAGCTTAGAGTGGGTGTCTTACTATAGAAGGAAGAAAGGGAGGGCAAAAAACCGAGAATTGATTTGTACAACATGATAAGATCAGCAATTCTTCGTCTATGCGTGAGTGAGAATACACAGAGGGAGGACAGTCGTTGCTCGTATGACAGATACATTCCATTTCGGTTGAAAATTCTCCTTGTAAAGCTTCTTTGTACCCATTCGAGAGAGCTGCGAGACGCTGTGTCTGTCGGGCTCCAGACAGCAGAACAATACTCGAGTATCGGAATGCAATAAACAGAGAATAATTTCATGAGAAACTTTGGGTTTCTGGTCTTAAATCCACGGAGAATAAAATTCATCCGTTGCTTAACTGTGGATATTATTCTGTGAATATGTGGGTTTGAAATTTAGGCAATTGTCATAAGTAACTCCAAGGTCGCGGAATTGTGTTACAATGGGAAGGGGTGACTGAAGTAAGGCGAATGATGTATCGGGGTGACTACGACCAAGTCTCATAGTTACTGTTTTGGATGAAGACACTATTAGACCCCACTGAGTGGCCCATGCACCAAGGGCATCAAGGGATTTTTGAAGAAGTTGGGGGTTGTCAACAGTACTCAATTTAAGATCATCTGCATAGATAGTATAGTTTACGCCCTGTGGGAGGACTGATCGGATGTCATTTATGTAAATGATGAACAGGAGAGGGGCGAGACAGGATCCCTGAGGAACACCTGAGGGGGCAGGGAAGGAAGGGGACAGTGAGGAGCCTACCAGGACTTGTTGTGTTCTGTCCGAAAGGAAGCTGCAAAACCAACGCAGGAGACACCCGGATATACCGGCTGCTGACAGCTTGTGCATTAGGAGTGATATAGGAATTGTATCGAAAGCACGAGTGAAGTCAATGAAAGCCACCGATACAAACGAGCCTCGGTCCAATGCTTTGTACCAAGGGCCCAATGATGATACAAGGGCTGTCATGGTGGAGTGACTTGAGCGGAAACCGTGCTGATTAGGGTCAAGAAAGGAGAAAGAATTAAGATGGTCAAGGACTGCTCCTCGAACAACTCTCTCCATTATTTTAGATATGGCACATGTGAGGGAAATAGGTCGATAATTGGATGCAGAGGTTTTCGCTCCCTTTCTCTTGTAAATGGGGCGAACAAATGCTGTCTTCCAGATGGTAGGAACTCCACCATGAAGGAGGAATTGATTGAACAGAAGTGGGAGGGGAAGGGCAAGTGCTGTGGCTGAGTTCTTAAGGAAAATATAGGGAATAAAGTCAGGGGATGTGGAATGTCTGGCTGGAAGCTTTTGAAGAAACTTCTCAATCATTTCAGGGTGGATGGGAATAAAGTCCATTTTAGGGGCTGGTGAAGAGGGAGAAGGGGATATTGGGGGAATAGGGCTTGTTGTGGTTGAGTAAAGTGAAGCGAAGTATTCTGACAGAATGCAGGAAATATCAAAATCTTTGGTTATCGTATCTCCGCTGCTGTTTTTTAATGGTCCAATAGCGTCTGGAACCTTGATCTTTGCATTGACATATGAAAATATTTTTTTTAGGGTCTCTGCTGCGTGCAATTGCATTTTCGACATTACGTCTATGACAATCAATTGATTTCCTGAGTCTCCTGGACACTCGAATAAATGGGGAAAGACCAATATAGTGTCTTAGTGAATGAAGTCGTTCACATCGTTTCTGAAGTGCCAGAATTCTTGGGGGGACTGGTGTGGACTTAGGATCTTTGTTCACTTTGATGGGTACATATGTATTGATTACATTGTGGATAATCGAGGTAAAGCGAGAGTAAATGGTATCAGGATCGGAGGATGTTGTAAGAAGCAAGTTCCAATCGATTTTTGCCAAAGTTGACCCAATATTTGTGTAGTCAGCATGTACAAAGTCCAATTTAGTTGTTTTTTTAGAAACTGGAAAGGCGGTGGACAGTGTAACAAGGACTGGGGAATGGTCACATGAAGGGAGTGGGGGAAGGACTTTGGTTGAGCGAACGAGTATGGTATTGGAAGTGAATACAAGGTCAAGAATATTGGATAAGCGTGTAGGGGAAGAAACAGTTTGATACAGTCCATTTTGGAATGCAAATTGGGTAAGGAAACGGGAGGATGGGACTAAAGTAAGAGGATTGTGATTGTTATTTGTCCAGTCAATATCTGGACAGTTGAAATCTCCCAAGATGAGATGAGGGACGGGATTGTCATTTAACATGTCAGTGAAATTGTCCAAGCCAGCTGAAAAATCATCAGCATTGCATCTGGGACTGCGATAAAGGACATGAATTATTGGAGTGAGGGATTTGTTTAGGGAGAAAGATACGGAAAGGGTCTGACAAAAGGATGAGAATGAAGTAGTTTGTAATAGGACTGGGGATAATGAACGAGGAACAAGAATGGCAACACGTCCACCAATGGAACCTTCTCTGTCACAAGACACAGAATTTTCCGTCTAGAGAAAGCATGGAGTCGCTTATTGTTTCAGACTCACACCAAGTCTCTGTAAGGGCAATAATGGTTGGGGAATGGACTGAATGGAAATGTTCTAGGATGGGAATCTTGTATCCAACAGATCTTATATTAATGAGAGCAATTTCAATCATATCTTTTCGGTCTGAATGATGAACTGCCTAGTGGGCGGGTCCAAATGACATCAGAGGGGGCGGTTTGTAATGAGCGATATGGTCGGGGACTGCAGTGGGAGGCCACTGGAAGCCAGTACCTCCATTCTGTATTGGATTACTCCTCTGTTGTTTTTGGGATTGGCCACCATCAGGGGAATAGGTTGGAACTTTCTGGGCTCTCCTCTTATTGTTAGCATTCCCACGAGATGTAGCTGATGCAAATGATGCAGTTGACTCAAGATGACTCAAGAGCATTGTGGGAATTGACATCAGCTTTGTCTTTCCTCTCAAGTGCTTTGAGTGACCGATCGGGGAGAGGTCTGAGGTTTTGCAGTTTCACAATCTTTAGATCTCTGACAATGTAGGAGAGTCTCATGTCCTTTGCGTTTAACATGCCACACTCCTTTCTGAGCTGAGCATCGAAAGACAACTCTTCGGGGGTGTAATCTCTCCTCAAGTATGAGTGGGAGTGTCCTGCCACTGTTCTAATTGTTTCCCTGTTGTAAAGGAAGTTGTCTCTGATTTCAGTGTTGGGGAACTGTAGTTTTATTGGTCGGGGTCTTTCAGGATTGGGTTGCTTGGTAGCAGGGTGCCTCTCAAAAGTAATATCTGCAGAGAGTGCAGTTTGATCAGGGGATAAAAGAGAGGAAAGGGATGAATCAGGGAGGGTCGACTTGATAAGGGAAACAATGGATTGTGTGTCTTTAGCACGGGTTTCATCAAGATTGGCAGTTTCAGGAAGTGCAACCCATACTGCACGTGTGCCTTTTTCCTTGATAGTTTCACTCTTAGCAATTGTCTTGGTTACAGCCGCTGCCACTGCAGCATAAGACAAGGGGACAGTTGGGGAAGGGCCACTTCCCGGTTTGGGCATGGACGAAATGAGTGAAAGGAGCCTCTGCTCCCGTTTCTTATTATTTTCAACCAAGGCAGTCAAAATAGACTCCCTCACCTCCTTCAACTCCTTGCGAGTGTCCTGGATGTCCTTCTGGAGACTGAGGATGAGGGTCTTGGTGGGGACATCGAGGTCGTGTGGTTCCCAGTCCTTTTTTGGAGGCATGGCGAGGGATGAAAAGATTCAAATTAGCAATGGAAAGAAGGGGAATATATAACATATATGAATAACTAAGGAGAAAATAAAACACAACCATACTCGTCTGAGACAGGGAAGAGGGAATGAGACAGGGAAGAGGGAATGTCCACGCTTACATACTTACTTCGAGTTCATTTCTACCTTTTTCATGTACTGGAATGAGCCGCCGAAATTATCTCAATGTTTCGAACTTTCGCTCTTAGTAATTGTCATATATGAATATACGTCCTTAAAAGGGGACGGTGCTGAGACGTTTGCAGATTCAAAGCGCGCTCCCTCCCGTTTGTGGAGCCGTTCTCTTTACCTTCCCACATAAGCCTGCAAAAAATAGGTTTCAGCCAGTGCTTACATGCGACATTATTCAGCAAAAAAACATAAAAAAAGATTCCACTAAATTTACTAGTGTAAATTCTCCGATACAAGCGCTGGAAAAGTGCCTTACAAAAAGGTAAAAAGTTCTTTGAATAACGCCACATGTTGATATTTGAAGATACGCACCATGAAAGGCGCCCTTCCTCTTCTGCCGATTGAACTTCAGATGGATGTTTTCTCTTTCTTGCCCACTCTTGAGACTTTAAACAGACTGCGACTGACATCCAAGAGACTCCTAGGACTGCTTGATGCAAATGAGGTTCGATGTTAATGTCAATAATAATGGAGGTGAAACGTTTTGTCCATTGTCATTGCAAGCATATGGACAGAAAGAATACGATCAAAATGTGTTTATGTGCAATACTAAGAAGATACACATCGCACATACAATCGCCCATTTCTATCCTGGCCGAAATGCACAGAATGAAGGTGAAGAGTGCGATGCCCGCACAAGACATTATGAATCGCCTCACGAAGTACATTCCTTTCCTCTAATTCATTGTCGAGAGCTTGTCTCTGGTAGCTATCTAGCTGACGCTAGTGCTAGCTGATATGCAAACAATCGACAATGAAAAGGAGAAAAGGAATGCAGTGCTCACAACCCTTTTGGATAAGGTTGGCATTACGAGTTTATACGACTTAGGTTATCCCATTTTCCATTCATTTGGGCGACTGCCTTGTCCCTCCTGTCTTCCTGTCACATCTCTCCATCTTCCCTCCATTATTCGATGATATTTGTCACAATAGAGTACCAATGGCCAAGTAAAAAGATTCCTGTATATCACGATTATCACCCCAATTTGTACTGCAGCCATATTTGTTTTGGAATACCACGTCCTCAAAAACAATGGCTGATCAATTCCTTCAAACCACTGATAGCAGCAACAACCAGCGGTAAGATCAATAGCTTCTCTTATTATATGAAACGAAAATGGTTCAGCAATGCAGGGTTGTGCCTGCGAATCTTCAAAATAGTCTGTATCATATCGAGTATGCTGATATCACTGCAGCTTACAATTATCGACTTCGGATTCCCATCTCTTTTACCCATAATGTGAGTTGATTATTGCATCTCATTGAAGATTGAGATGAAGGAAGTTGATTATTTCAGGCCTACTCAGGATCTGAAAACAATTGACTGCGGGAGGATATTTGCATCGTATTCGGGTTATATTAAAGTGAGTGCTCGTTGAGTGTGAGCGACCGCGGACATTTGCGCCGTGATCGCTTCAATGGTGCATTGATCGATCTACTTGACAGTTGTGGCTCAAGCAAATGTTCATTGCGGTTGTCCTATAGTCCGTCCTTGCAGACGTCCTAAAGAAATCCTTTCCTTTAGAAAATAGCCTCAAACCGTCCGAAGATGAAGCCGCAACGCTTGGATATGAGTTGCAAGGAAATTGAGGTATGTGAAATAGAATCAATTTACCACGAACACTATTAATCCCAACGGAAGTTACAATTCAACTATGAGGGGTCTCTTTCGTCTATTGTGACCTCCACGAATGCCTTTGATTAGGTTTCATCTGTACTATTTACAGTAAAAATGGAGATATGAAGAAACAGACAGTTCTTTGGGATAACTAATAAATGCATCGATTATTCATTGACCATTTTCAGCTAAGAATGCAACGTAAAGTGTCTTCGGACACGGGATTCCCAATTGCCTATGCGCGAAACGTTTACAGGGTACGTCATTTCAAGAGAAAGCAAGGGAAAGTGTATTTTCCCTCGCCTAATTCCCTCGGAGAGGTTGTCTCACGTGATGGGCAAATGCTCCGAGGGAATAATACGAACGAGAATTGCTTTCTGTAAGCGTTCTCTACCATTATTGCCTCACCCGAATATCGTTAACTCGATATCTTTAGGACTACGAATTCTTAGAGGATCAGATGTTCTTGACCTACGCGGCTGAAAATTCCTACTGTTATTCCATCGATAGCCAGGCAAGAGCCAGAATTCCATTTGCGACGTATCCGTTTGTGCGTAAAGTGTGAAATATACAGTATCGATAATAAGTTTCCGTCCACTCTCATTTCTCAGATATCTCAGCTCTCAGTTTTCGAAAACTTCTGAAATTTTTCATGTATATACTAGACCAGATGTCTGATATTTGCTGAATATGACGACCCTGTTCCTCGAGTGGCCGCTTCCCCATGGCAAAAAGTAGGTGTTTCGGCTGTTCCAAACTTCGCCATTTTGCCGTGAGGGGTCCAAAACAAAAAAAGCTATCGTGCAAAGTTAGATCACCGAAGGGACTCTTTAACCTGAAAATTGCAGAATTTTCGGTCGCTTCCCCATCGAGAAAAACACACCCTAACATGACCTGTTTTTGCACTTTTGCGATCGCCCTGGACAGGGGAAAAGAAAAATGACTGTCTAAGTAGCGGATTATTATATTGGAGTGGTCTGCCAACTACCCTGAAAATTTCATGGACCTAGCACTTCATCTGACGAAAATCGGTTTTTTTAGTGCCTATTTTTTATGGTCGCAGGCACTATGACGCCGACAACAGTTGACCTACCAAATGTTATACATCTTATGCCTCATTGTTACTAGCATCCATGCTGAACACCGCGAAAACAGAACTCCATTCATTTTGACCATGTATAGGAGGGTATCATGGTGCGAAAAATCCATGATCAAGAATCGGTATGTGGTAAATGTTTTTGAAGTGTCCACCGCATTTAGCGATTGCACAACTACCAAGTGCGGACCCCTTGCGCCTGGCTCATTTGTGAGATCGAAGAATGTACTGAATCAGACTTGAAAAAAATACGTTCCTAGCTGGATCTTACGCAACTATAGTAGTATAGTGCATATTATATATTTCGGACCCACATCACAAACAATAAAAAAATGTGTCGATTTTTGAATATCGCATGTTTAGCCCGAGTCTGCGGGGTACCTTGTTGGGGCACCTCTCGTAATGGGATCAAACATCCTGTTCGCTATCAGTTGACAGTATTGTGTAGTAGTTTCGTTGTACATTACACTGACTTCATACCAGACTCACGTGACTACGTGGAAAAAGTATAGAAATTTTTGGAGTAGTGACCTCGTGCATGCAATTTTCCATTTCTTCGATCTCACAAATGAGCCAGGCGCAAGGGGTCCGCACTTGGTAGTTGTGCAATCGCTAAATGCGGTGGACACTTCAAAAACATTTACCACATACCGATTCTTGATCATGGATTTTTGGCACCATGATACCCTCCTATACATGGTCAAAAAAAATGAATGGAGTTCTGTTTTCGCGGTGTTCAGCATGGATGCTAGTAACAATGAGGCATAAGATGTATAACATATGGTAGGTCAACTGTTGTCGGCGT
>JACMIF010004079.1:0-13051 GCA_014805445.1 Diplogasteroides magnus | reverse complement strand
CTGGAATAAAATATGCAGTGGTCATTGATATTCAAGCACTGAGAAAAATAGCAGAACAAAACATAATTAGTTCGGGTAATTATGGCGCACCCTGTATGTAAAATCTGGAGGGGGGTTTTTTGTTAAATTTTTTTTATTTTTTATGATTTTTAAAATGAAATCGAAGTGGTGTTTCATATCTTATTTGAAATTTTCGTGAGATGCCACTATGCCCAATTGAACGAGCGCCCCCGAAAACCTATAATCCGAATCTAATCTCCCCCGTATATGTCATAGAACTCGCGAGAAAAAATCGAAAACTTTCGTCATAGCCAAACTTCGAAAATTCATAAAAAATCGAAAAAGCATTTTCATGAGCTACCCCCCTAAGGTTACTCGCCCAGGTGTGTAATATTTTTTAAGAATACAAAAGGCATAGGTTAGAAAAAAGGTGTACCAGGCACCGTACGATCAGTACGTGACCGGCCTGATATGAGCAACATTTTGCTTACAGATTGGCATCCAAAAAAAATTCTGAGCTATTGACAAAAAAAGTGGAAAAATGCCATTTTTTTAAAATAGACTTATGGTGACCAACCTCCGCCCTTGTGTAGAGGTTTTCGGGTAATATATAAGGTCTCTGATATTCGATGCTATAGTGAACAAAAACGTGCGAATAGTTCAATTTCTTGGAAGGCAAGGTTCCATAACAACCGTAATTCGGGCTATTATCGGTGCCCCTATATATTTTTATTACACCCATGGTAGCCTCTAGACATGGGCCGAGTTTGGTCACCACAAGACCATTTTGGAAAAAAAGAGAATTTTTTGTCACTTTTTCATCAGCGGAAAATATTTTATGGTGCCAATTTGTAAGAATTATGTTGCTCATATATTTGAGTGCAAGCATGATTTTTGGGAGATATGGGAACCACTTTCAAATTTGTTGCGAATTATTTTTTTTTATTTTGACGACATTGCTCGGAAATGGGTCCATTTTCGACCGTTGTTCTGAACCTCGCATGCGAACCCGAGACGTTTCACGAAGTGTACGTGTATGGTTTATTGTCAGTTGTATGTTGCCACTTTTACTTGGTGTTGCCTTCAATGATGTGTAGAAATGCATAAATTTTAACCTAAAGTTTACCAGAACTTTCCGAACAACCTAATATTATATAATATATTTAGTTGCTTTTACGATGTACGACCTGAATAACAATGGCTACATTGCTCAGGACGACTTCAAAGATATTGTACGCAACATGGCTGGAGAAGAAACGACGACTGAAGAAGTAAGCACATCACTTCAATTCGAAATCGTAAACATTACGCAAAGATTGATGGAATTTGTGAACGATCAATTCATGAAGCTGACTGTGTTCATGATGGAAAAGTGTCATTTGAGGAATTCTGCGCGGTTTGTTTGTTCAGCCATACTCATATTTCGTCATCTTTCAGGCTTTGGAGTACGCGGATGTCGAGCAAAAGATGTCGATACGCTTTCTTGAATGATATGCATTGAATGATAAAACTATTGGAACCCATTAATCAATTGCTTATGACTAATTGTTGCATTGCGATGAATGGATAAATAAATATAGAAATCCTAGTGTACGACGAATTAGACAGGCTATGCTTTACATAAGACTTTTAGGTCGAGAACTGCATACATTCAAATGATAATGATTTTGCGAGACTGTGAGAAGGTGACATTAGTACATTGTCTCGGAACTGCTGAATAATAATCATAATAACAGATTGCAAATTGTGTTTTTCAAATACGATCGCCGAACCATACAAGCAGGATTTTTTTCGATATCGGGTATTTAGTCAACATATATGCTGAGCATGATGTTTAGTTACTTCTTACCGTAGAATGATACCGGATATGATTTCGTCCGCCAACTGGCTGCCGTGTGCATTCTACCTGCTGTACACTGCATAGGCGGCCTAATTGTGTGGGAGATCGATTCAATTCTAACCTCCCCATTCTCCCCCTAGAGGTTGTTCATGAGTTTGAGAAAAGACCGCTCGGAAGATAATGGTGAGATTAGAATTGCATTGACCGCCCATGTTGCGGCAAAACTGAGGCATACGGCACAGTAGTAAACTACCGAGTTTTTTTAGTGTTTGATCCTCGACTTGTCATTTAGAAAATCACCACAGTAAAAATATTAGTATTATTTTAGGCTGGTGATTTGATGTGTGACTCCAGTGAGGTACAGAAGCACCGAACGGGGCAGCTTATCCCGTCATAAAATATTTGTTTTGCCAGGACCATCGTCTGCTCGCTGTCAAAGTTACAGTTTTGCACGGGGGCGGAGCTTCAAAGGGAAGGATCGCATCCAGTGATACGGCAAATATCATGAAGTCGATTTGGACCTAACGAGCCCCTCCATATTTGCATCGACTCTTATCCCGGCTGCATTTTTAAAGGAGCCACAAAGGGAGATTTATTTGCATGCACTTTCGGGTTCACTTATCTCCATTCCTCCACTTTCCCGTCGTCAGAGCGGTCTACTCTGACAACGAGAGAGTAAGGGAATTTGAGAGAAGTGATCCGAAAGTGCATGTAAATAAATCTCTCTTTGTGGCTCCTTTAAAACTATTTTCAGTGCCGGAATGCAGGTCAGTTCGGCAGTACTCATCACAATCGTTTTGTTGGCAGAGTCCCGTGCCTTACCAATCACAGGTGGTGCCCAATGATCAGTTTTGTTAACTATGCACTATGGTTGGCAGTTTGACTACCATACTTGCTATGCTTCTATAATATATTCAGGTAAATAGTAACGCTGGAACATGACCCGTAAAGTAGACAAATTGCCAACCATAGACCTAACTTTATATTGACCGATTGTGTTATTTCGCGTGCTATTTCGTCGTTTCGATTTCCTCCGCTCTTGATTCCACATACGCATCAAAATGTGAGATATAATGGGAAGAGCTAGAGATCTGTATAGACATCTAAATTGAAGTTCATCCGCAGCTTGCAAAAAATAAAATAATAAAAAGGGATCAATATTGCAGCAAGAGCAGCAACAGCCGTCTAATTGTGGATCAACGACGGGTGTCCGTGTACGATAGGATGTGTTTCTTCTCGACAACGGCATGTCATTTCATCAATGGACGACGAGTACGTAATAGAAAGGGCTACTGAAAAGGGTGTCGCTGATGGTGACTATATTGACAGCCGCCATTTCGAACTGTCTATTTCCACTCCGAGCGGTTTTGTCTGCGAAGTGAGTGACGACAGCTCGGGGTGGAATTAGACGGTTCGAAATGGCGGCTGTCAATATAGTCACAATTAGCGACACCCTACTACTGAAACCTTATGCGAACCAACACAGATGAAAAATTGAAACGCGCCATTTACTTTGGCGAAAAAGATAAATTCTGCATCAATAAAGGCCTCATAATAGCTCGAAAGTCTAATATCATTTCCTCTCTTGACCAGAAATTTGTAATATTTAAAAAAACTAGACATTAGCATTTTCAGAAATAGCCCGTCAAGCCAACGTCACTAAAATATTTTTGCTAGCAGACTCCTACAGGAATTTGCGCAAAAATGCACCGTCAAATTGCGTGTATATTGCATGACAATTTCAAAAAATTATTTATGATGTTGTTGTCATTTCCCACAACATTGTGGTTTCATATATCCTTCTTCAGGCTCGCACGTTCATCACGCCGCACGAGTTGTCCAATGCGATGAAGAGAGAGAATTCGGATTTGTCAAATAATACCACGAACCGAAGAGTCAGGAAGAAAGTTCAACACAATTAACCTCGCCATACCAATGAACCTTCTTCAACATGACTTCTGATATATTTTATGTACTTACTCACGCTTGCTTTCCCATGACGTCACTAGAATAGAACGGCCGAAACGATTCTTGTTTGTAGAGAATCGGTTGCTAAAGCAGATATAATAAATTAGTAGCACCTCTTGCTTAAATTATACCTCCGCTTCATGTACCACTCCCCAAATCTCATACTTCATACTATACTACCTTTAGGACTTTAGAGGTTCAAAGATTCTTTGAAGATTTGATCACAGATAAAGAATAGATACAATTGTAGTGGCGCTGTAGGAGACGACCCAGTAGAGACCGGGCTAAAGGTTGCAATGAAGTGAGAGTCACCCCCATTAACGCATGCAAAGTCAAAACCCCTCAATTAATCAATACAATCTGCTGATCTATTATAATAGATTTTAATCGTTTCTATTATAGATATTAGTTCGTATCTTTGATCTTGTTGACGTTGAAGAAAGTTTGTTTCAATTTCTTATTGGCAAGAAGTTTATGAGTTCAAGAAATCATGCGTTAGCATTTGATGAGGTTTTCCTTGAGTGACCACATGTAAATAATAATTCGAATTTAATTTGAACACAAGACTGGTCGGATGCATAGTCTTTTCTTGCTTGCGCTTTTTGATCCAAACGCTACCCATGCGATATCCATTAGCGCTGGACCAACATACTATCAACTTCTCGGTGGACAGATTATTAAAAAAAATTTTGGAAAATATATTTCTAAATTAAATTTCTCGCTTAAATTGCATATTCAAAAAATATTAGTCAACTTATTAACCAAAAGCTGTGAAAATGAGAAAAATATGCATATTTTTGATTTTTTTTGGTTTTTTGCAAAAAAAGAGTCAAAAATAATTTTTTGCTTGATTTTTTGAAAAATATTTTTTGCACACCTCTGCTACCGACTAATTGATAGTATTTTGCCTCTGCCTCTTCTTGAGGAGGATTCCATTCCGAGACGATGAGTGAGAGGAAGGGGACTCCCCTTAGGGGAGGCAAGCCGGAAGTCCGCGAAGAATGACTTGGGGTAAAGCATACGGTTTTAAATAGGTAACTGCGTCGTTATTCCTCTCCAGGGTGCCGTTATCTATCCCGCTTTTCCTATGCAATGGCGCTGCGGAAAAGAGGGACTAGACACTTACCGGTTTAATGTAAGGTTCCTAGTCTACAACAATGATTTGTGGTCGTTTGAATTCGATCACAGTCAGAGTCATCCGTGAAGCATTCAGTTGAATAATAGTATTAGATGGACGTCTTGTTGTTCTCTCTAACAGTAACAAGATTATTGGCATTAGGGTGCCGCAACACGCACACGAATATATGTTTTCAATTTGCAGATATGCTACTTCAGCACATAGAAACGTCTTAAAAAATAAGTCTAAATAGTCAGTCAATTTTTTTGTAATTACTCACTATATATAAGAAATGCGATGGAACTTTTTTTATTAATAGAATCCATTGATATCAACCTCTATTCAATGTGCTACATACAACTGACTAAAAGTCACACACGTATACCGCGTGATATGTTTCGGGTTTACCTGCGAGTCTCAGAGCAACGGTCGAAAGTGGACCCATGTTTTTCGCCAAATTCAGTTAGCCGATCTATCGAAAAAAATTAGATGAAAAACATCGAGATATGAGAATTTTGGCTAATGCAAAAATCGGTTTTTCGCCTATATCTTGTGTCAGACAGTGAATCCCATCACCAAAATTTCCCCCAATTTTTACCCACATTCCAGCCAAGTTTGGTGGCTCTTGCTTGAAAACCGGCGAAAATCGATTTATTGGTCTAACTTTCTGGTGGGTGGTCGATGGACGATCAAACACCGCCGAGTTGTAGTGTGGGCCGAAGTCTATATTTAGAATATTTAACATTTATTTTCCCATCATTTTCCGAGAAGGTATGGCCATGTAAATTTTCTCCGTTTTCCACTAGCGTTGGTCAATCGACTATTATGACATCATCAGAGGACTGACACGTCACGCGTCTCATTTATTAAGTGGCCACGGCCTCACAGTCCACAATGGCATAGCCAATCTGGACCGTAAACAATTCCTATACAAGATTTGCTGTATGAAATCTTTTCTTGGATTACTTTCCTGCCACCCTAATACTACCTGAGCGCGATGCTGCCTCCTCCGGACAAGGTCTAAATAAATTTTTTTTCTCTATCAAATCTATGGATCTTGATTCCGTACTAAATTAGCCTCTTAAAATCGCCATAGATGCCGCCTAGGGACTGTGGGAGTCTGTTGTGAACACGAAGAGTACATGACTCATCCCCCACGAGCACTTCAGAAGGCCGAACATTTGCCGTGCGAGTCTCGTACGTTCCATAATGCGATCCCAACAATTTGACATGCCTATTAGGTTTTTGAAACCAGTAAAATGTGAATTTACCATTCGCCTAAGCTCTGCTGAGCTGTTGACTCTTTGAGCGATAGAAACGAATGAGTAAGGCACTTTTTTGTTTTAGAGTCCCCTATTCATATCTCATTTGAAATGATTCATGGCAAACGTATTTTTCTTAATGCAAATGCAATAGTCTTATGTATTTTATATATTCCTGAGGAATGACGAGGTCTTCATTAAAGTAAAGTGTCAATCAGTACTTGCAGTCCTGGTCCGACATGGTCCTTGTCCACGCCGGCAAGGGCATGTCATGGCTCTCTTTCTATTCGGTGGACGCATTTCTCTTCCTCATCTTTTCATCATCATATCTCTTCTCATCACGCTGATCCGACTGATTGTCAAGTTGGCGTGGAAGAAGCAAGTTCGAGTAGAACTACACTTGAAGTATTGTTTGCCAGCACAGATTATTTGCAGCGCTCCAGTCCAACCTCTATCGAAGACCAACTAAGATTTTTTATATTTTATTTTAATGCAATTTTGAAGTGAGAAATACAATAATGCATTATTGCAAGCAAATTTAACCTTTTTTCTTGTGATACGAAGTCTACTTTGGGTTATATGGCCTAAATCGTCCGACTGCGTGAAATTTTTATAGATGTACATGTCTTTTCCCGCGCAAACAGCAGACGTCAATAAGCAACTAATTTCGGCTTAAAAGCTTAGTAAGTGAATAGTATGTGACATATTGACGAAAACAGTGGTGGGGTAGGTCAATAGACATATTGTATTATATGTACATTGACCTACCCCCGCCACTGTTTTCGCAAATACGTATAGGGGAACAGAGTTGATGTGAAGAAGGCTAGAAGTGCTTCAAAAGGGGCTAGGCTTCAAATGAGGGCTGAGCAGAGATGCCGTCTTCATTGGCAGCCGCCTCACGCTTCGCATGTTCCCCCTCCAGAATGTTCATGTTTGACTGCGTTGACTACTTCTGTAAAGGGAAAAGAGTTGCTATCTTCAATTATCGTCATCGATGGACAAAATACAAATCATTGTGTGGAACGAATTTACTTATCATTACCAAGAGTAGCCCCTTCCCACCTCTCATACTGTACCTGTCAATCGATCTCGTTGCCTTTCATCATCCTTCATTTTTTGTATCCACTTAAGCATCTGTAATCGAAACCATAATCAACTCAGTTATAACTTTGCATCATCGCACTACAGTACCCTCGCACTGACCGGCTTTGACTGCTCAATGATGGCCTTCGCTTTTGTCTCGCTCACATACATCGACGATGGCCTCGCACCCCATACAAGAAGTGTCTGGAAGAAGATACCGTAATACCCAGTCATTGATGTGAACCATCGTGCCTCGCCATCAACAATGCACAGATCGTAGAGCTTTCTGAGTAAATATGTTGTCTTGGGAAGCAGGATAGCCACGTGATTGGAAATGAGTTGTTCGATACCTGAAGAAACAATGCCAATAATGATACAGGATTCCACACAACCATTGTCTCTATTGGGGTTTAGAAATCAGCAATAAAGTACATTTTTCATTCGTCAAATACGAACGAAGTGGTGGTTGTCTGTGTAGAATATATACGTAGGGTCCACGAGCTCCGCCCACTTCGCGAGGATTTTCGCCCAAAAGTTAGGACTGCGTCTTAATCAAAAAGCTATTGAACATAGACTTACGAAATGTTCATGATATGTTCTTTGGTGGTATGGCTAAGAAACTGCGCTTCAACTTCCCTCTAGTGTTTTCTCTTGATCGAGCTTTATACCTGTGGTAAATTTCAAAAACGCAAATCTTTTAAAAGTAATTTTACTACTAAAACGACATTTGCACAGCTGTCTAGACCCCATGTTCAAAGGTCAGATCCGAGATATTGCTGAAAAGCTTCGATTAGGCGATTTTTATATTTGGAACCAAGCTGCGTGAATTGTTCACTTTTATTTTGTTCCGGAAATTTTCGATGTATAGTGCACATTCTTTATGACACACCTCGAATATTGGTCATAATTCATATGGGACATGTACTAGTGTCATCATCGTATGATGGCATGGCGCAGTGGCTAGCGAGGTAGAGTTACAAGCGCGAAGTCATTTTATAGTTGTCAAGATTGAATTTTGTGAATTTAACATCTTGAAATAACTTTTTCATTAAATACCTATGCTCTAATCAGTGAGATGAGGGAGATGAGAGGGAGGGGGCAGTCTCAACTTTCGAGCCATTTCTCTTGAAGCCACGTGTGCTAGTTTTCAAGTTATAACTGAGCGCAGAAAAATGATATCAGCAAACAGTAAAAAGCATTTTGTAATGAAGCCACATGGCTATCATTCGAGCCTACCCATGCCTTTTTAAAACAATTTTGGTCTGGCCGCCTGCGGTCCCTATTTATACGACTGAGAAATTAGAAGAGTGTGTAATTCTCTTCATTGCTGATTTAGAAACCACTGCAACAAATACCGTCTTATGGTCTTCTATAATGCACTTCAGAAAATGGAACCTGCGAGCAGATAAAGCTGAGCTTCCCTGTCATCCAAAGTGAAGATGAGAAACACCTATAAAATACTCACATCGTACACGCATACGTACAAAGTATACGGTATCTCTTCGTTCCAGGATTCATACCATTCTGAACGATGTGAGCTGGCCAGCAGTGAGAACATTCTCATCCAGGAGAGCATTGACGAGTAGAAGAGGCGCCTCATGTTTCAGCTGCAGTCGCTCCGCCTCGTCAAGAAGCTCCTAAAGGCCATATCTATGCAAATCTGTAGAATGATTGCAAGTATTTCGAGTGCACAACAGCGTCTATAAATAGATATATTTCTTCTCATTCTGCAAAGGAGCGCGATTGTCTCTTGCCTTGATATATAACCACTTTGCGGAAAAGAACGACGACAAATTTACCTATTTAGAACTCTCTACCGTGTACTTTTCGTCCAACATCCCTCTCTTCTTATGCTCGAGAAAGAAAGCATGAAGCATGCCGAGACGCTCTTCCTTGCTCTTCTCAAGGTCTTTGGGGATGACGAGTTTGTCCGCTTCATCGGTCAGAGGAGCCTCGATTTCTGCAATTACAGCATTTCTCATAATTAATCTATAAACTGTGCATTTCATTTGCATGACAATCACACGGGTCACAGGGAAGATCGCCGGCACGCCGTCTAAGCCAATTGATTGATTTGCAATGGAAATATAAACTGTGCATTTCAATTTGCATGACAATCACACGGGTAGTCTTATTCACAGTTCTATTGAAGAATTAAAATACTACACACCACTTCCGTGGTATAAATAATTGGCAGAATGCTTACTATATGGATTATGCTTCACATGAGATACATCTTCATATATTGAAACGCGTGCTCACCCCCTCTTTTGGCAGTAATCAAAATGCCATCCCTACAAGTGTCTCGCTTGTTCTCCCTCCATCACTTACCGGTGGGACGTCGTTCTATTCCTGCGCTGTCGTCCAAGTTGGGAGGATTGTAGATAATGAATGTGGTGAGGGGATTATTGTTGTCCATGACGAATGCGTGACCGCACTCCAAGCACCTCGACATGATCTGATCCCTATCCACATGCTGCAATTAACGTTTTTTTTCATTAACTTACCGTTAGGTAACACTGTTTCTCATTCATCCAATCTACTCGGAGCTGTTCCATCATTCATTGCTTCTAACCAGAGTCGTTTCCGCATTCTCACATTCAGCGCAGAGAACGAATCTGCGGATGAATCCATCCAGAATTTCCTGAAACAAAACCAATCGTAACTCTCACTGACCGCGACGCATGGACGAGGCGGCACGGCTGCAGCCATCACGTTCGTACCTGCATGAGGCCAGCGTCGTGCTCTCCGTGTAGGGCGTATCGTTCGTTCTCGATGTCCATGTCCGTCGGGACTCCCAACTCGCATCCGAGATACTGCAAGAGATCGGTATGGCATCGACCCGCGACCAAATCTTTCATGCGAAACAAAACTAGTACAATTTGCCTTTGGATGGAGAGTGGTTTATAGTCCGGTTGCTTGGCGATACTCCTAGAAACGCACATCGAATTGCATTCGTTCTCTCTAATTTTCCCCCAAGCGGTTGTCTATCAGCTGAAAGAGACAACCGTCCGGAGAAGAATTAGAGCGAAGGAACGAACGTCGATGTGCGATTGATCTCTAGTTGGCAGCATGCCTACTTTATGGTATATGTCTCACAGGGGGGGGGGATATATAGTGGCCTTGAACATAACCGATAATTAAAACGAAATCCATATTCATCTGTCTCTCACCTTCGTGGGATAACTGGGCGGTCTATTGAGGTACTTGGCAATCTCATTCATGTTCACTATCACGGTCTTGATGACGTCGCCCTCCACTTCCCCCTCAAACCATCACACATTTAAATACTCAGCTCCTGCAATGCTAGTCTTCGATTATCCGTAAACAATCTTCGCATTTCTTCTCGTCGCTTGATCTGAAGAAAATAGCGGGTCCTCCAAATAGAGCTGGTAACACAATATATTTGGCAGTTTGACAATCGCATGGTTTTTGTTTCACAGAGGGAATATCTCCAAATATACAGTAGAATAGAAGCCATAAACCGATGCGGTAAAAATATATAGTACCGATAAAGTAGTCGAATTCCCAACCACCTAAAGTTCTGATTCACTTCCAACCTTGGCAAGAAGTCTGGGCATCTTGTAGCGGTAAAAGGGATCGGTTATCGAGCGGTTGACGTTGATATCCATTATTGTTGTTGCAGCAAACTCGCACGCTCGTCTCGGGATTCCTTTGTCAAATTTCTTACCTGACATGGGAAACATTGGTTCCTGGCGAAGTGAATAAATGGATAACCGCGTTTGTTTTCTCGCGGGCGCTGATTGCGCTCTATTTTTCTCTCCACATGCCATGTGTTGAGAGGGGGAAACGAATAGTGGAAAACAACGTGCACTGCATTGGCCAGAGATGCAAGTTGTTTTGAGGCACGGGGAATCAACTGAGTACCGCAGCTAGAATCAAACAAACAATTCTCCAGCCGGGGACCAAAATGTAACATCAAATGTATTTATAGATGAATAATGAAGCATTAGTGCCGGACGATATACATAGATACAATGAGTGCACGATTTCTCTTAAAATACAAATTCTGCTGATCGCAAATCGTAAAAGCGTTATATATGAGAACTGGAGCATCTTTTGCTATTTTGAAAATACCTTGACATAGGCAAATTAAAAGAATTTTGCAAGAACATTTAGACTCGTGAAACGAAAGATGAAACAACAATACAGATGAGATTAGCACTATTCCACCGTGCTATGTTCGTATCGTCATTGTGTAATCTTGCATTTTGACCGTGCATAGGGTATCATGGTGCGAAAAATCCATGATCAAGAATCGGTATGGGGTATACTTTTTTGAAATGTCCACCGCACACAACAACCAAGTACGTACCACTTGCGCCTGGCTCATTTGAGAGATCGAAAAATTCGAAAATTGCATGTACGAGATAACGATTTCAATAATTTCTACAATTTTTCCGCCTTGTCTTATGTGTCTGATATGCTCCCAGTGCAATGCACACAAGATCCACTACACAGCGCTAGCAAGCGGTGGTGAACAGGACGCATGATCTCTTAACGAGAGGTGCACAAACATACATCCGTTTGCACATCTGCAACAGCAACTTTTTTGATTACAGTTGACTTATTTTTTCATCCCTTAACGGTATACTCTATTCAAAGTGGATTCAATTTTTTTTTTCGAATTCAATTCACATTTTCGATTAAAATTGCTCTATTTTCTCACTGGTTGATTCAATTTGGCTATTAATAGTCGACTATTAGGCGTATACATGCACGTCGTGATTAGGGTGGGGAAAGGAAGCACAAAAGGAAGGCCCCTCTCTCACTTTCATTCCACGCCGCGCTAATGGAAAGCGGTGCACATTCTGAGCGGTGAAAAGGAAAGCGCTTTCCTTTTCGCAGTTGAAATGGAAAGCGCTTTCCTTTTCTTTCACACGCTGACTTTTCCTTAAAAGCGAAGCAAATTTAATGGCATGTATACGCTCAAATATGCCAATATTTTCCTTATTTGCACATTCAACCTAATCACGTACGCTTATTGTACAAATGCCGTATCTATACCATATAGACTTTACGCAGTCACTTTGTCTCGTTCATCTGAACGGGCGAAATGAGACCCATTTGGAGCTCCGCATGTCATCAATGGTTTCCATATCTCCCTAAAAATCACTCACAAGGGAAGAGTCACAACCTGCCCAGAGGGTTTTGGCCCTAATATGTATCGTTCGAGAGCCCTTGACGAGTAAACAACGAAACCACCTTTACTTTTTGCGCATATATCTTTTAAGAAGAAATAGCTCAAAAATGGTGGGAGTGATTTTTTTGAAGAGCGTGATAGGACCCACTTTTTCTTGTTCCCCATCACCTGGGGAGTCAGAAAAAATAGGTCTCTAAAAATTATATTTTTTCATCCCCCCGGTTTGAAAACTTACGGGGACCATGTTTGGAATTTTCTACAGCGAGAACCAGGCATTACCTACGGACGCGCGTACCGGCATTGGATAGATCGTTAGTAGTACATTGCAAAGTATTTTTGCCAGGTTCACTGGAATAGGCACATAGAGGCCGTGAGTGCCTGAATGACCCAAAAATGACTCAAAATCGCTCCCGATGACCTATGACTTTTAGTATTAATTCTGTAAGAGTATTTTTTTGAGAAAATTTTTGGCGCTAACCTGAACTTTTAAAATCAACTTTCAACCGAGTTATGATCGTTATTTATTTCGTTTTTCCGAAATTTCGGTGACGAGATGCCATGTTTGGGATTTTCTACAGCAAGAAGCAGGCTTCGACGAAGGTCGAGCATGCCGGCAG
>JACMIF010004078.1:0-13052 GCA_014805445.1 Diplogasteroides magnus | reverse complement strand
GACAGAGGGTGTGCTCTGGGTCTCGGAATGTTGTCCTTCATTTTCATCCATGACCCGGGGTTCATGGTGCGAAAAAATCTGTGATGACGGAACGAGGTGGGACATCCTTTTTTGAAAAGCCCATCCCATGTGGTTATTGCATAATAACATAGCGTGATCACTTCATTCACCAAAAGGACATTGAGACGATTGAAGCTCAAAGTCACACCATGATACCCTGGTCATGGTCAAAATCACTAATAAAAAGAAGATCAAAAAGGCATTCGATAGAGAATTGAATGACAACGGAGAATAATAATCTAAAATAAAAAGTTGTGCCATCGGACGGGAAAGAATCGAAACAGCCGTTTTTGTTCAAAAACATGATTTCACATTTATCATTTCTTGCTATAACTCGAATCCTTAAATACTTTTCTGGAAGATCAAAAAGGCATTCGATAGAGAATTGAATGACAATTCTAATGAAAAAAAGAACTTTCAAAAATCTTCAAAATTAAAAGAGTTATGATTTTTAGAGTAGAGATCATCAAAAACGTCTTTTTGCTAACTTCGAATGGCTCCCACTCAGAAAATAGATGGATCTGAGAGGTCACATGTCTCTCAGTAACTTCAGTTCCAACAACCATCATAATGCACCACATTCGAGCCAGGTCGAAAAAACTTGACAAAGTAGTGACATAGTGGTCCGGTCTTATAATTACTGCGTCTTAATGAACATAGTGACAACAGCTATAAGATTAGATGGAAGGGAAATGCACTTTACTACCGAATTGGAAATCCTGATAAATACGACGTTCTCAATTTTGATGCAAATTCTTTATCACAGCACGCAAAAGATGGTAACGAATGATGCTCCAACAATAATTCAAGCGAGAAGATTTCATCTTCCTGCACAGTCGTCGATCTTGCAGCAACATGAACTTCTGGACATTGCACAGCTTGATGAATCGACTGCCTGAATAGTGGAAGTTGTGATGTGTACTAAGAAAAGAACGGCCGATCCCTTTCACCACTTTGCACCATTTATTGCGATGTGGCTCATTCATACTTGAATAGCGAAAACCCTCGAACTGTGTGTCAGTTTGCCCAGGAAATGCCATAAACCATGTTCTTGAACAGAATGTCAAAAGAATTCCTGACGCGAGTTTCGTGAGTCATCAGAGTCTAGAATCTTATTCTATTTTGACGAGGTTTAAACACTACTATTCCCGGCAAATGACAAAGTCAAAAGAAGCGAGAAATGTGAAGATGACGTGACCATCAGACTTCTAGTACTAACCCCGACTGATCCACAATCCTTCTCCATCATGCACAGTCGGGCCGTGATCCGGGCCGTGTACATCCCGCCGTATTGAGAGATCATGTTGTAGATGTTAGGTTGCAACTTCGCACTCTCCAGTCTGAGGAATTCGTTTACGGCCATCCATTGCTGCAAGAGATTTCACTTTACCGGTTGTCTGTGATCTGCTCAAGTTCAAGATTCAGACACAGCCAAATGCCATCTCTATTGAAATTGAGATTAAAGCGGAGAAAGCCCGAATACGCTCTAATGTTTCATGGATTCTGAATGGCTTCAGATAAGGATGCTAAAAGAAGCTGACCACAAGTCCGCAGCGGGAGCCTTGAATGGGACACTTGACGCGTCCGAATGCGAATGATGAGCTGTATGATGAAAACGCGGTGATGTCTGTGATATTAGCAGTGTAGACGCATTCAAGCGATGTAGAGAGTCCTGAAATGTCAATTAGTCGTATATTTATTAGATGTTTTATATTGTAAGTTATCATTATTTCTACTTCGCGAGTTTTGATCCCATACGCCAATAACTACAAGGTATTCCCTTCAAATTTACTGAGTGAGATGCTCCGCATTCTAACCGTAAGGGTCTAAATAAAATTACTAACAATAAAAAGGCAACAAACCAGAGAGGGCGAAGAGGAGAACCGCTACACGTAGCATGTCAGATTCCAGAAAATGAAAAGATATGAGGGCTGCAATCAAGTTTGGGCCTTTTAGATGCCAAAAACGATGAGTCATTCTGCAGACAAGCATTGAAAAGACCTCAAGATCTATGTTCATACAAATTTATATGTTTGATCATACTCCGCGAACCCGAGACAAGCATCAAAAAGCCCCTTCAAGTTGAAGAAACAAGTTCTTTCAAACACAAACATGAAAAGATTGCATTGTACTCTACCCCCTTGCTATTGCAAATTATTATTCACTTGGTCCATTGAACCATTCTCATGCATAATGCACTTTGTTTGTGAAGTGAAGTCAAGACAATTTATCTGAATATATGAAGATTATGATTACACGGTAGAGAGAATATCTAATAAAACGTGGTTGACAAACAATCTATTTTTGCTGCAGATAATCATGTTATCCAAATACCTTTTTTCGTATCCCTCAATGTCTTTGTGCTGATGTTGCCCATTAGCCCGCGACTCTACTCAAAACTTCATATCTCTACCAGTGGTTCCAAATCGGTAAATTTGTCGTTCTTCTCCGCCGCGCAGTCATCTATTATATTAGGGGGTGAGACAGCAATGCGGCGGAGAAGAATGACGACAAATTTACCGATTTAGAACCCCTAATCTCTACCCGCTTGTTCATTTGTGGAGGGTAAAGAATGCATTCACAGCGGCTAATTACTTTTGACAAGATGAGATTATTTTGAGATCTGATTCTCTCCTACTGAATATACTGGGGACAGGCAGGCATGCTAACCCTTTGCACGCTCGGCGACCTTCGACTCGACTTCTTTAACAACTTCTAATCAGAATGATCCCCTTGAGAGCGTCAGCCCGAATCAGCGGAGGATTACAGTACATTCCTCTTGCACTCACACTCGCCCTGGAAATACTTGCTGAGCCTCTTCGTGTGGGCAATGGTTGGTAGTTTGTGTACGAAATCAGTTATGTTTCTCTGATAGGTATATTTTAACAGTTATTGACTTCGTGTAACATAACCGTTCTCGTACTCAAACTCCCAACCCTAGTGGGGGGCCTTCGCCCCTTTAAATACTCAGAGTCGCTATGAGCTCATCTTTGGCGCCCCGGTTTAGCCTCGTCAATCATGTTATCTGCCATAGTAATCAGTGTCAAAGATCGATCTCTGACCGATGAAAAGTGCACAGGCGGAGTGGATGAATGAAAAAAACGCATAGATAAAATCCGACCTTATTATGCATCCTAACTGAACTGTTGCTCTAGTCTATTTATCTCACAGTTGAAACATATTCCTTAACGACGAAATAGCACGTAAAAATGAGAGACCAGGGTGGCATCCGGGGGTAAGACGCGTACAAGGAATAACAGTTCAGATAGGATGCATAATAAGATCGAGCTTTAACTATGCTTACTATGGCGGCATTGTCATCCCATGGCTATTTAGAGCTCGTGTTATCCTATCCTTCCACTCTTTGACAAACACAACCTATTCATTTATTAATAAAGTGCTAAGGATGACAAAAGATCAGGTCTAATGGATACGAACACAATATGAACACATTCCATTAGCATTGAGGCTAACAATGGGCTTTTCTTATATTCATATTAGCACGCGCACACTTCATTCAACGGTCTAAATTTACTAAAAGACTACAGGTTAGACGAATATATTTGGCAGTTCTGTTCATAGAATGGGTGCAGCAGAGATGATGATAAACTTTCTCTGGTAACTCCTTTTACTTGTTGTTATTATTTCAACAATTGTTTCGCGAAAATGACACGCAATTTGCGATTATTTAGGTATATATTTATTTATAATGATATAAAAAATAGCCTAGAGAATCCGGAACACCAGTCTAGATGCATGAATCGCATTCGTGGTTGTCATGGATTTACGACGAGCCTTTTCATACTGGATTCTACTCCGCAACAACAATCTTATCGGTCATCGCAAACACAAATTTGATCAGGATTGTTTCCGACGAACAACTGAGGGTGCATACTAGGGAAGGCAGAATTTACGCGAGAGTGCATTCCGTCTCTATATCCTCTCCATCGTACGGTACACACTAGGGGCTCAAAAACGGTAATAAAGTGCATTTCTCATTCGTCTAATCTACTCGGAGCGGCTGTCAATCGAGTGTAGAGACAACCGCTCCGCTGAGATTAGACGAATGAGAAATGCACTTTATTACCGTTTTAAAACCCCTAGTACACACCATACACGACCGCGCGATAGAGAGTGACGGAATGCTCTCTCGCCTTCATTCTGCCTTCCCTAGTACATACGATTTTAAGTCGAAGAGTATGCAAATTATGGTTGTCCGTTTGACTACTTTTTGGGTTATGTTTCAATTCATCCATGAATGCGAAGATATAACCTCTGTGAAACATAATCCATAAAGCAGTGAAACTGGCCACCATAATACCAATTCCAATTGATTTGCAGAATCTGGGTGGCTATCGATACTTGCTGATCGCATTCGCTATTTGCGATACACTTACTTCCGTCACTCACATGGTCACTGAGCCGGTGAGAAAACAATGTTTTGAGAATCTCATAATGGCTCTTGGGGGAAAATCAATGTTTTCAGCGCACTCACATGAATCCTGAGGGCTTCTGGTTCTTCTCAAAATATGCCGACACATTTATGAGATCTGAGAAAGGTATCCACTAGGGTTTCTAAACTAATAGTAAAATGTTTTTTATTCGTGGTGCGGTTGTCAACTGAACACCGCTCCGAGTGGATTAGACAAATGAGTATACGAATGAGCCACTTCACTTTTTTTACTATTGATTTAGAAAACCTAGTATACACTGGATACTAGGTTTTCTAAATCTGCAGGATACTACCACCTAATTTAAAGGAGCTGTGCCACGAACTTTTATTTTTGATAGTCGAGAGCGTAAGGCCTAATGAGAGCATAAACACACAAATTATTTAGCAAAATCATTGTCGAAGCCTTCAAGCGAGCTTTCTAACATTTACATTCGAAGGGAATTGACTCTTGAAGCGATTGAACAGAGCGATCAGTTATGTACGGTAGATCACTGCATCTTTCTTTGTGCCCTCTCTCTTTCCCGTTCACTCTAGAGACCACCGTGGGACTCCCAAGAGATGTTCCTTGCCCCTTCCCCGTCTCCTTTCTCTGGTCTCTCCTTTGATCTACTGGTCTCTCCCCTCCCTCAGATTCTCCAACACTACTCCAACCTTGATCAAAGATCCGTCGTAAGCTACCGTACCTTCAACTTTCACGCGTTGTATAAAATCAGAGAAAAATCAGAAATATTTGCGACTTTCGCAGCTCTTCCTATCAGAGGGAGACAAATCGAATTGCGCCTCCAGTTTAGAGACGAAAAAGTTCGTTGCACAGCTCCTTTCAATTGCTTCACGCTATTATTATTTTCAGGTTGGATAGGTCGTTTTGCTTGCATAGCATTTGTTGCCAGCTTCTACCATGTGTACCTCGTCCTATGCTTTCACTACATGTATCGACTGAGAGTTTTGGCGCCCGAGTAAGTCCTCTACGCAAAATTGCGCAGGTAAAGTAGCAAAAACATTCCGATCAAAAGCACGAGTCACCAATTTGACATGTGTTTGGCACCATTTAGGGTCTTCAATTTACTTTAGGGCAAAGCACATCTTTCGTTTACATAAAAAAGACGTATAGATTTTTGCAGGTTTCTTCGTTTCGGTCCGTTCAAATATTTTCGAATGCGAGATTGGATTGCAACAGCCGTCGTAGTCTACATTGCATACGTTGGAACAATTGTGACTGCCGCATCCATCGGATTCTTTCCTGACGATTACGCCCGGTAAATTTGATTACGTATCAAATTGGAATTTTTATGGATGATTGCTGGAAATATTTTCAGAACACTGGATACATCAGTCGTTCTTCAATCGTATTCGACCGACTTGCGAGATCCCAGCGTCGGGTATATGATCTGCAAATATCATGTCAGTAAAAATAGTGAACACCTGTCTTGAATCGCTCGAGAGAGGAACTACCTCAGCAGATTCCTTTCCTCTATACAAACGGAACATATAACACGGGTATTTCTAATTTTTCACGAATCTCGAGGCAAAATGGCTAAAAGTGACGGGCGAAAAGTGTGCCTTACACTTTTAGCCATTTTTTTCTCAAGTAAAAATAGTTTTTGAACATTATATATATTTGATCCCTGTCACTAGGGGATCTCGAAAAAATAGGTCCTAAAATTAATTTTTGTTGAGATTTGTGAAGATTTGTGGCTAAAATTTGCGGTCCCGATTTTAGCCACAAATCTAAATAAAAATTAATTTTAGGACCTTTTTTTCGAGATCCCCTAGTGACAGGGATCAAATATATATAATGTTCAAAAACTATTTTTACTTGAGGAAAAAATGGCTAAAAGTGTAAGGCACACTTTTCGCCCGTCACTTTTAGCCATTTTGCCTCGAGATTCGTGAAAAATTAGAAATACCCGTGTTATATAGCATAGCTCGATTCGTTTTCAATGAACGTAAATAGTCGAATCATTTCCTTATAAATGTTGCAGTTGATCAACGGTACAACCGGCGAGAACTTCGGATGGTCGCCTTCCATGATAGTCACCGTGTTCATTATCATAGGACTGGTGTATTGCACGGCAGCAGTGATGATTTACTGCCTTGTGGCCATATACCGACTACTGAGGTGATACATTTAGTGAAACCATGGGTCTGATCGATTATTGTATTCAGAAATCAAAATCTCAACGATAAAACGCGCATAATGCAGAATCAACTTATCAGAGCTCTCCTCATTCAGGTCAGTGACTAGAACACTCTACTCAAGTTCATATTACGGTTTCTAAATCGATACTGTTGTCGTCATTCCGTTCCGGAGAGCATTTGCCTCTCCAATTGATAAACAACCTCTCTGTTGAGTACCATGATGGCCATGTTACCTATTAGGTTGTTTCATAAGTCCTTTCCTATTACACTTTTCACATTATCTCAAGGAGAGAACTATCTAATCCCTAGCCGTCACTGGAGGAAAATGGGTGGACTTATGGTACTTAGAAGCCGAGACAATGGACATATACGTGCTGCGGATAATTAGTAATTGTTTTTGAAAAAAGTTTTATTAGTGATCAAAGGTGAAAAATATTCATACTTTGATGCCATGAATTTTCTTTACGACGCAGGCTTACATAATAGTAGGCAAAGAAAACATATATTACCTATGACCTGTTCTCTTTCAAAAAACGCTTGCTGTTTCAGCGTTTCGCGCCTAACAATTTTCTTTTTTTCGCCTGTAATGCCCTCATTTTCATTAAAATGACTGCTGAACATCTTTGGATTGTGAGAGTACCAAAATCAATGCCTTGACTTAAACAGCAGGATCATCTAACGCATGACTAGAGGTGTCCAGAATACTTGTTGAATTAAGAAATCTTCTTTGAGAAACAAGAAAACTGGACGATAAAAGCATTTTAGCTGGTTTTTGCTGAAATTTTGACGACCATTCACGTGAAACAAAAAATCATTTCATATTACCCACAGCATTAGTCCATACCATAAATATTCTATTATGCAGAAGGGTCAACGTGCTTCATAATGAGCTGTTACTGGTCTGACTCAGCATTCTTGTTTACGAGAGAAACTGATTGTTCAAAAAAAATTCTCAAATTTGACACGTTCTTTTTTTCTAACACTGCACCGACAGCATTGATAGACAGACAGTACCATCAGATCCCAAAGATGTCTTACAGTAGTAGTTGATAATTAATGCTAGAAACCGTAAATTGATCGTTGCTTTCAAAAGTTTGAAGAAAATCAAAAATAGGAAGGGACTTATGAAACAACCTAATATTTAGAACCACAAGTTGATATACGGCGACCATCTCTGTTTTCAGACTTCCATACCTCTTTTGTTCTCCTACACTCCAGTGTCGTTATTATTTGTTGCTCCGTTGATAGGAGTGGACATGGGAGACTTAGGTAAATAGGCACATTTTGATTTTAAAGGAGCTGTGCCATGAACTTTTTCGTCTCTAAACGGGAAGCGCAATTCGATGTGTCGCCCTCTGATAGTGTGTGCTTCGAAAGTCACACATTTTTCTGACCTTTATCTGATTTTATACAACGCGTGAAAGTTGAAGGTACGGTAGGTTACGACGGATCTTTGATCAAGGTTGGAGTAGTGTTGGAGAATCTGAGGGAGGGGAGAGACCAGTAGATCAAAGGAGAGGCCAGAGAAAGGAGACGGGGGAAGGGGCAAGGAACATCTCTTGGGAGTCCCAGGGTGGTCTCTAGAGTGAACGGGAAAGAGAGAGGGCACAAAGAAAGATGCAGTGATCTACCGTACATAACTGATCGCTCTGTTCAATCGCTTCAAGAGTCAATTCCCTTCGAATGAAAATGTTAGAAAGCTCGTTTGAAGGCTTCGACAATGTTTTTGCTAAATAATTTGTGTGTTTATGCTCTCATTAGGCCTTACGCTCTCGCCTATCAAAAAATGAAAGTTCGTGGCACAGCTCCTTTGAAGGATCTCTGCTATCTGCGTAACTTCAATCAAATCAAGAATTCATTCCAGGAAAGCAAGTACTTAGGACTGTAACAATCTGAACGTTCTCTATTTTTACCATAGTCTGAGAAACCATAAAACCAAGTGTGAGCTCGCTGTACTACACTAATTGAGTATTCGAACACCAATCCTGATTAGTGTACCGTACTAATACACCTGCGAAAATAATTCTATTCTGGATAGACTTGCTGAGTCAAAGAGATGTTCTTACCTTGGACCAAGTCCTTGAACAAGATCTTTTGATTGGAATACACTGTAACGTATTATATTACTGCGGAAAGCAGAATTGATAAATTTCGTTTGCCGAATTACGTCGATTATCCCATTTTATTCGTGGGTCTTGCAACTTCTCTGAAATTCGATGTGACAATACGATTTCGATCGTTGGAAAATATTTTCTTAAAACCAATTGTTTTTGTTACAAATCAACATACTTTGAATAATAACTCAAAATATTTTTTCATAGTAGCGTTCTATTATTTTTCAGCTTTCCCATGCAGTGTTTTGTCTGCAAAGGTAAAGGAAAGTCCAGTAATTAAATCAAAGGGTAGTATACACGTCCTTTCAGCAATGTTCTTTGATTGTATTACACTGCAATGTATTACTTTAGACTTCGGAATTTATAATTTTATTCGTGACTGTTGCCAATTTATCTCGAATTTATTAGGATGTTTTGAAACTTCTCTGGAATTCGTTAAAATCATACGTTTTTGTAGTTATTTCCCTTTATCAAATGATTTCAAAATACAAAAAAGAAGTGTCTATGGTAGCACCACATGTCATAGTTTAGGTAAGCCAGCAGTAGCATGGAGTATCTGCAAGAATTGATCCAGTTGACGTCTTGGATTCACAAGGAACCATTCCATACTGCATTCTATGCAATCACGACCATCTTATCCGTCATAGCAAATTTTACCCTGATCTTGGTTGTTTTTCACAAACAACTGAAGGTAATTTGGTCTTTTGAGTCACTGATTCTCATTATATCTGCTTTAGCATCTTGGAGACTACCGATACTTACTCAGTGCATTTGCTATTTGCGACATAATGACATCGCTCACTCATATGATAGTGGAACCGGTAAGATGGACCATTACTTATTATATTCAGTAAAGGGAATTGTTTTAGCGCGTTCACACGAATTCTGAAGGATTCTTGCACTTTACTAAATACACTGGGACACTTTTCAAATTATTAAATGGTAATGATATGGCTAAAGAAGCCATTCTTGCTTTTTTTCGTCCAAGAATAAATCATTATAGATAATTATATAATTTTTCTTTTTCAGGCTGGATGGGTCGATATGCATGTCTGGCATTTGTTGCGAGTTCCCATCAAGTTTACATGATCCTGTGCTTCCACTACATATACCGACTCAAAGTGCTCTATCCGGAGTATGTTTCCGCTAATGACATAAATTTGGTGACTGGAGCACCGCGTCATCTGGACTACTGTCTTTGAGTTGATCAGTAGTCTCATCTGGCATGTTATCACGTCATTGTTTGCAGGTTCTTATTAAATCGAGGACCGATGAAGCGTTTTCGAACTCTGGAATGGACGATTGCTGCGGGCGTCGTATTTTTTGCATATCTTGGAATGACTGTCGCGGCTGCGTCACTTGTATTCAATCAAGATAAACACGCTCGGTATGTGAGTTGTGAACGAATGTTGTGGAACATTTGCCGTATTCCGCCGTAATGTGCAGACATCTTTTTGACAGTTTCTCATAAAATGTTGAGTGAATGTTTTCGCAAGTCATTCTAGTTGCACTGGAACATACATTTTATGCCATTTCAGAACTTTGGACACCACAGTTTTTCTTCGTGCGTATGAAATCGACTTGAGTGATCGAAACGTCGAACATTTGATTTGCAGATATCACGTTGGTGAACCATTTTCCCCCATATTTACACCAATCCTTCTGTTAGATAGGCTGCCCCTAATTTGGCAACGGTCGCTTTAGAACTGTTAGAAGCAGCTCCGCATCGCGTCATACAAGGCAGTGAGAACTGACTATTATAGTGAAGACCCTGGTGATATCCCCTTCCCACAACCATAAAATATGCAAGGAAAAATATTTTTTAAAGTTGATCATAAAAATCTACGGGTACGGAAAGCAAACAGAAGTGTATTTTTCAATCGCGCAATTCCCTCGGAGCCGTCGTCTCTCTCGGACAACCAGTCCGATGAAATTAACAATGCACTTCTACTTGCTTTCCGTACATTAATTTTAGAGTAATGGCTGGTTCATTTTCGCAAGCGTTTACCGTGTTTACGTTCAAGTTGTTGCAGATGGTCAACGGATCATCAAGCTTGAACTATGGATGGTCGCCCAAAATGATTCTCACAATGTCCTTCTTCTTTTTGATGGTCAATGGGACAGCGGCAGTTATGATCTACTGCATCGTGAAAATCAAGCTACTTATGAGGTTACATTGGCTGGTATTTTTAGCCCTTTTTCGGCACATTTCAGGTGTCAAAATATCAGCGATAAGACGCGAATGTTGCATAAACAACTTGTTAGAGCTCTCCTTATACAGGTGATACGAAATAGCATGGTACTACAGCACCAAACATAAATTAGCCTCGAAAATAAATATCATAGTTCCACTTCAGACGTCCGTCCCGCTTGTCTTTTCATATATTCCTGAGTCGGTGTTCTTTGTGGCACCTCTGATTGGATTGGACCTGGGCGACTGGGGTGAGGCTCATTGAACGGATGACTTCTACAATATTTTGGGAAGCCATAGGTATTTCGTCATCGTTTTCCTTCTTTCGTCTAGGAAATCTACTCATGATGTCGGCTGTCCTCTTTCCCGCAGTAGATGCCACTCTCGTTATGCTCTGCACTGCTCGATTCAGACAGGTCTCGTGAAGTGATTGACCCGTTTAAAGGAGCCACAAAGGGAGATTGTTTTGCATGCATTTTCTTTATCACTTCTCTCCATTCCCACACTTTCTCGTCGTCAGAGCGGTCTACTCTGACAAAGAGAGAGTAAGGGAATTGGATAGAAGTGATAACGAAAGTGCATGCAAAACAATCTCCCTTGTGGCTCCTTTAAAGTAGGATATCGCCCCTGGGGCATCCCGGCTGTGAATGTATGAAGCCGAGAATCTCACTTTAGGGCTTTTAAAAATGATTCAGAAACATCTTTACTTCTGAGAATCCTCAACTGAACTTTTTCCAGGTTCTCATCGGAATGTTCAAAAGATCGGTCTGCAGTAAGATTAAAGCGTTAGGACCATTTCAATGAATTATTGCAGTTATCGCGGCGCACTATATGTACACCATGTGCAGAATAAACGAATTTTTTTTAATGTACAAGCAAATGATTCGCCTTCAAACACATTTACATATAATAAGTTCCAGACCTACTTTTATCAATTAATGGCAGAGGAACGATTTTTGTTCCTAACAATAAGAGGGTTTAATTTGAGGAGAGAGATGTCATAGGTATGTAGCCATGTTAAGTAGGGAATAAGCAGGTGTTGAATTGCTTTCAGTATTATTGTGGAAAACGATCTTGATATACCGGGTGCACACACTCCATCTGGCTGGCGACTGTGCACTCTCAAATTTGCATGCGATTTCGTCGTTTCTCTGACTATTAGCCATGATTTTGAATAGGTTTCACGGTCAACATATAGAGGCTGGCTTTCAACTCCCTTTACCACAATAGTAGCTATGATAAAACGAAAAATGAATGCTTCGAGGCATTCCCAGACAGCGAAAAAGCTGTTTTCGAGGAGAGGTCGATTAGAGATTTAAAGACAAAAATTAAATTTGTTCCTGTTAATTAAAATCATTGCATAAGTCCGAGTTCTTAAACCGATGACGTTGATATCACATACAACGCATGCCGTGGGACTACGTTCTACAAGTAAGATCCTGATGATTAGAGATTTAGCTGCTAACCGTTGTCCAAAATATTGCCATTGAATTGAGTTAGATGTTTGTTCCTGATTATTCCGCACAATGCGGAAATGTTCCGCAACTGTACGGATGTTTCCTTTACGTACAATACAGCTGAAGAATGAGCTGAAGTCGAAAACCACCAAGAGGATTAGTAAACGACGTTTACTTACGACGTTTAGTAAACGTCGCCCTGTTGCTGTTTGCTTGTAATTTTGATTGCGCTCTGCCGGCAAAGTCGTATTAAGGAATGCTTATTGTTAGAATGATTGAATGAATTTTGTAAGTCTGAGAGACGAACTGCAACAGAATCTGCGAAGAATGTGTACTGAACGGATATCGTCTTTGTGAAACATACATGAACATACTATTAGCATCAGTAATTTTTTAAAGTGAGAATGAAACAGCCTAGAGCTGAATATTTAATTCTGGTCGACCTTTACGTGACCGACGAAACACTCGTACGATCGGGACGAATTCTGTTCTGTCTCAGATTCAACAGAGATGGTGCTCGAGTTTGAATTGTCCGAGTGTACAGGGTGCGCCATAATTACCCGATCTCGTATTATTGATGTTATATCAAGAATATGAAAGGCTATGTTAATATCCTATTTTATAGTGATAGTAGGGTA
>JACMIF010004077.1:0-13055 GCA_014805445.1 Diplogasteroides magnus | reverse complement strand
GCGTTTAGTCTCATATATTGAAAAAGTGGATGAAAATCATGAAACGCGGCATGGTCCACAGTGATGCTCTGGAAGTGCACTACGTTCTGGGACCCTTCTAGTTCTGCGCTCTCTGGGTTTGGAGTGGTGGTGAAATTTTTCTTGAAGAGGGCACTCCAAAACATAGGTTAGACGTAGAGATACGAAAATCGTTACAGAGACCTTTTTTGAAGATCTCGTCGAGAGAATTAAGAATATCGAAATCCCAGAGCTTTAGCTTCACTTTGAACGAAGATATGATTTTTCGAATTTTCCGCGTCCGGAACCGGCAATTAGGCCGGGAGCCGTTTCCCAATTCTGTGGTGTGCTTACAGTACGCAGGGGTGTATAACCACAAAGTTTCAACACCCCAGCTACATTTTGAATTTTCGTGTCCGCCCTTCCCTAAAAGTTACAGATTTCTTCTCTTAAGTAGTCTCGGCTTTTCTAAAAATGAAAGATGAGTGTCTCGAAGCGAAAGTAGATAACGAAACATTCAGAAAACGTTGGCGAGACGCACGGCTCTACTCTGCTGCAATTTCTCCACAGCATTCTACTCGTACTCGCATAAAACGAGCGTCTCGCTGCAACCGGATGGATCGAGTCCCTGTGGAGGCAAACTACCGTCAGTTCGAGCAAATAAGAGTTGATGTGCTGACCTTTGAAAAAAATGTAACTCGAAAATGGTGTATGAATGATGAAACCTATCTGGATATTGAACACTTATGCTTTCTCGCGAATCATTAAGGGTTCTAAAACGGTAATAAAATGCATTTCTCATTCGTCTAATCTCTGTGGAGCGGTTGTCTCACTTAGCAATATAAAACCGCTCCGAGTGATTTAGACGAATGAGAAATGCACATAATAACCGTTTTAGAACTCCTACCAGTCACAGACAACGGTAGGAAATGAGTGGACAATTATGTTCCACCTCCATTTCATAAAGCGTTCCCTAGTAGAAACATCAATTTGTGATGGGCTGAAGAAGAATCCGAAAAGTAATAGGAACTTTAAGAAACTCCAAGCACCAACGCATTATGCACAGGAAGCTCATCTCCGTACTTATTGACCAAAGTCCGGATAGAAAAGAATACGTGTTACTCAAGGCACTCATCGTATGCAACCCAGGTACGGAGATTGACAAAACAGTAGAGCGGACAAAGCAAGAAATTATTGGCATCCGTTATTTCAAACCATATAACTTCATTCCTAGCGGTCGTCTCTGCCAAGTGATTCTATTATATAACCACTAGGGATGAAGCTAGGATACTAGAAATAACGGCTGTAGATACTACCCTGCTTTGTCCACATTACCAAACAGTTTTTTAAATGTCAATTAAATTTAAATTGAAATTTGTTGCAGCCATCGACGGTCTATCACCCCAAGCGCGAGCTATTCTCACCCAATACCGAGATCGCTATGCAAAACCGCTATTCTCCTACATCATGGCGAGACGCGGAGTGGCTGAGGTCAGTCTAACGTGATCATGTTGTTTATGTATCACAACTGAACTGTTGTCCCTGACTTTACATTTATCTCTCAGTTGAAACATATCCCGAATCAAGAGCGGTGGTCAGAAAAACGACGAAATATCGCGCAAGAGATGGTCAAAAGAACGAAAGGAGTGTGAAATGAATAACAGTTCCGTTGGGATGTATAATAATGTTTATATGAAGTTTGGTGAAGTTTGGATAATAAAAGCCTCGCCAATTCATAACAAAGCGAACATAATTCAGGGCCCGGCATTGTACGCGGCTCGCATGGGAATTATGGATACGATCGAGCACGTGACTAGAAGGCAGAAGGTGAGCTTATGTTGATAGTAGGGTGTCGCATATGGGAAATTATTGACAGTCGTCAATTTATATCCGCCTAATTCTATTCCTTGCGTAATTCCCTGCATTGCGGCTACCACGGCGATGTGGCAAGTTAGACGGCTAGAAATGAACGGAAAATTTTTCAAAAAAATATTTAAATAAAACTAATTTTGATAAAGAAAGAATATTTTAATTAAGGACACATTCACACTGATGCATGTCTTGGGCCTTCACAACACGGAAGCAAAAAGCGATCTCATCGCAGAAGTTCATCGATGCTGAATTCTAAAATGTGCTTTGAAATATTGTTTATTATTGTAATTAAATAGCTCATTAATCAAATTTTCATTTCACGAGATTCAAGTACAAATGTCCTTCAGTGCCATTTTATTAGATAATGCTGATAGACTGTGAAATGTGCAATATAAATAACGACAATTGAGGATAAAGATAACGATAATGTATTTAGAAGAAACGTGAAATGGTTGAGGAGCACGTTCAAGGCGAACAAGAAAACCTCAGTGTAAATATGGTTGGAGTGAAAGATAGGCGAGAGGATTGCAGTAGGGCTAGAGAGGCGGAGAGAGGGAATAGATCACGCTGGTAGTGGTGATACATCAGGTACATGTCCGATAGATCAAGCACATTCCAAGGGACATCACGCACATATAGCAAAGAT
This sequence comes from Diplogasteroides magnus, assembly GCA_014805445.1. Classification (NCBI taxonomy): domain Eukaryota; kingdom Metazoa; phylum Nematoda; class Chromadorea; order Rhabditida; family Diplogasteroididae; genus Diplogasteroides; species Diplogasteroides magnus. Next base: position 10,540 of record JACMIF010004077.1, on the reverse strand, counting down.
CAAGCACATTCATAGATGGAACGGCATATTTGTTCTACTTCACTACAATTCAAGCGCACACCAACAAATCAAACGCTTTCTTATTCTCAGAGAGGTCGCTAATAGCTATCAGTCTCGCACTCTCGTCCAAAGATCTAGAACGTTTTCAGAAGATCAAGAACATTGGTCTCTTGATTCCTAGTGAAAGGTCGTTAGATCTCGAACGAAAGAACAGATCAAGTACACAATGACAGACATCACGAACATTCTGGGCAGGAAATGATCGCGATCATTTGTACGGTTAGTAAATAGTAGGGTACAGTAGAGGCAATCCCAAATTGCATTCCACCGGTCTGCGATCTCTATCACGCTATCGACGAAAGACGACCGAGCGATGGAGAGCGCAGAACGATGGAATGGATTTCATTCTGCCAACACTAGTTAGATCTTCGCCGCTCGAATGAAACATCTAGCATATTTCCATAGATCAAGCGCAATTGTTCTTGTGAAAGGAAATGTTTGATACATATGGAACAAAGTGGTCATTTCGTGCGAAGAACGTTCGGTAGATCACGGACAATCACAAAAGATCTTGATCTGTTCTTCATGGGCAGGGCATTATCGTTATCTTTATCCTCAATTGTGTATCCATCAAGCGCAATTGGTAGGTCGGGACGACAGTAAGAAAACACTTCCAGTAGTTCGTGCATGTTCTTAAAGACATCAGATTCACATTGGTAGATCAGAAACAATCTTCAAGAGAACGGCGTCGGTTATTTTTCCTCGACGAAAGATCCCAAACTGTTTCGATTGATCTAGCAGGTTCGTAATTGCAAGATGAGACATCACGCTCCTTGTCGCCAAGCATCATTAAGAGAAGACAGAAATAATTACTCACCCGCATATTTCGCCGGGGTGATACATACTTACTAATGACCTTCATAATTATTTTTGTAAGCTGAACTGATATGCTGAGTATGTACCCACTCTCAATTTCGTCCTACGCTTTCGCCAGTTTGAGTACTATTTCGTCGACATTTAGTCGTGATTTTGAATAGGTTTCAAAAGCAATATAAAGTCGAAATCTTGCGGTTTAGTTTGCATTTATAATAAAATATTTCACTTCTTGAAGGCCTGATGCATATGGAGGAGAACAAGATAAAGTGAGAATAGACGAATGACAAATGCACTTTATAATTGATTTTGAATCCCTTTCGCATCATCTCATATAGTTACTGCTACAGGGAGAATGACCTGCGAAGGGTCAGTCACTACGATCAATTGGCCAATGAAACAGATATTCACAGGAACTTGTAATGGTCATAACTTGATATACCGAGTAGGGTTTCTAAATCGGTAGTCAAATTCATTTCTGATTCTTCTATTCTCTGGGGAGCTGTTGTCTCTATGAGCGATATATAACCGCTCCGGGGGGATGGAAGAATAAAAAATGAATTTGAATATCGATTTAGAACCGCTAATACCGATTGCGGGCATTCTCCCAATTCCGCACTACGCATTCTCTCATTTGCGTGCAATTTCGTCGTTTTTCCTGACCATTAGCCGTGATTTTGAATAAGTTTCACGCTCAACATATAGAGGCAGACTTTCTACTTATAAAATAATAATATCGGCGAACTCGATGGACGACTCTACTCTGTGTTCGACTTCTGAAAGGCATGCACCAAGTAAGTGTTTCGTTGCCTTCTCAACGACTCATTGCAATATATTCAATTCTCATTTCGATTAGGACAATCTCGTTGAGAAAGCGGTTGCCAAAATTTAAAAATTATCTCAACAATCGCCAATTTAGCCGTACATGAACTGCCCCCGGAAGTGCTGCTACGCATATTCTCTTCGTTTTACCGTCCACGTATAGACTGTCACATCAAACATCTCAGTGCTCTTCGATTGACAAACCGTCGATTTTGCAAGCTTATCGAAGAAAATTGCGCTCATTTGTATCGTCAGTACGGCTGCTTGTCTGTGATGTGCACTATTTCCACGAAGCCTGTCCTATGCTACTTTCGCGTCATGAAAGATCCAATCTTGCTGCGCTTTGAGGATGAAATATGCACATCAATCGACGGAAATCCACTCGCTACCGAGCTGTTGACAGGGAAATTGTTCGATTATTGTATGAGATGTCTCATGAGAACTCAAAGAACCAGTTTGATCATTGGCGGAGAGCCTTCAATGGAAGTTATTAACGACCTTAGGCCTTTTCTCTCGCCAAGAGTCAAGGTACAGCTACATTGTAGCCTCGCGCTGCTTTCTCGTGATGAGACACTCGACCTCGTGCCAACACTACCAATCGATGCAATTTCGTGTGGACATGCGTACTACTGGCGTGGTCTAAATCTTCAAGGTCAGTCAGAAGGCAAAGTATGAAATCGACCTTTTCCGCCAAGTTTAAGGACAGTGATACGCCTATCTGGTAAACACATTTTCAGAATGGAATGTAGACCGCTGCTGCAATCACGCATTGCTGACGGACCACTACGTATTACGAGATTCGTGCCAATCGAGTTTCAGGTTTTAGGAATTTACGATTAACCCATAATTTAATTTAGAAACATAAATTTTGTCGTGTTGAGAGCATTCTTCTTTATTTTCACTTGTCAAAAATTTCGAAAACAACAGGAATGACCGCCTTGATTAGAGCTACAAAATTTCTGTTGGCAGTAAATCGATACATACAACGGTTAAAGAGATATATCGATTTTTTAATCAAAATTTATTGAAATGGTCCCACACGGATTTTCATTGCAAATCGATATATCTCTTTAACCGTTGTATGTATCGATTTACTGCCAACAGCAATTTTGTAGCTCTAATCAAGACGGTCATTCCTGTTGTTTTCGAAATTTTTGACAAGTGAAAATAAAGGAGAATGGACGCTAAGACAATTGTCAGCCATAAATGAGTAATCTGACCAGTGCACAGTGACTTTAAAACACATTTAGGAAATATTAAAGATGAAAAAGACGATATACATAAGTTTGTCACAAGGCAACAGCGTTATTCGAGATCGGCCGGTGTTTTACGAACAAATCCGTAAAGAAGAGGTCGAGGAATTGATAACAACAGTGCGCCGCGCTCACCCCATCCTCATTAGGGTTTCTAATTCGGGAGTAGAGTGCATTCGTCTGCTGTCTGTTTCCCGAGGAGCGGTTGTCTCATTCATGCAACGGACAACCGCTCCTCGGGAATCTGACAACAGAAGAATGCACTCTACTCCCGAATTAGAAACCCTGATCCTCATATACAAATTGGACAATGTAAAGTTGCTGCTGGACTATGACTTTGCTGTAGGAGATGAAAAACGTATAAGGATAAAGACACTTTTATGATATTTGTTTTTCTTGGATTTTTAATTGCTCTCATTATAAAAATCAGGATTGGTATTGTTTGCTTCAAATTGGCTTTACATATTGCAAATCGAATATGTTTGTATTTCTGTACCATGAGACCATAAATAAATAAACAAAAACCCATAAAGCTTTCCTCAAACATTTGCATTCATCAAAACAGTACAATGTAACAGTACAACCCGTTAGCAACTGAAAATTGCCTCTTTAAATTCGCATACGTATTCCCGTGGAAACAGGCCGAGTGCTCGAATTAGGATAAGCATGTCCTGAACGGCTTTCTCTATACGGGCGAAACACAACGGCGCCATGGACATTTGCGCCGAAACGGTGAAATTGACACTGGCGCCGTCAGAATGCTGAGAATGATGGCGCCTTTTTTCACTATCATGGCGCAAATGTTTCGGTCTTATCTCTAGATTATCCATCTCACCTTATTCCTTTTGGCTATGTGCGCCACAGTGCCCACCATTGAGAGCATCGATGCGTATGCTGATGGGCCCTGAAGATTTGTTCGGGATAAAATTAATAGGTACACAAGATAAAAGATAAGTTCTCGTCAAGAATCTCATGCTTGTCGTATTATGAAAACATGATTGTAGAGTATACACAATAATACCATTATCTTTTGTTACGAATCTCTTGTTGATCATGATCAGCTAATAAAATAACTAACCAGGAGCGCTCCTCGAGTTGCAATTGCATGTGACAGCAGCGTTTTTGCGTATCGTTCGCGATATTCCGAAAGCACTCTTCTGCCGGTCATGGAGATATCTTCGATTACTGAAATTTTAAGTGGATATTTACCGTGCATTTGCCCCTCTTCTGAACTCTCAGCGCGGATTTCGCAAGGTGCGATAGCCTATTTATATGCGAATAACAAATGAAAAAACGAGAAAAAATTCAATCAAAAGATTTTAAGATAAAAAAATATTGTTGATACCTGGGTTACAAGCCACAAGCGCCTTCAGCAGTACATACTCTTTCCTGCTCATCTTGAGTCCAACGAGGATGGATATCAACTTCCTGTGCACGGTTCTCTCATGTTCGGACTCACTGTAAAAGGATAGTCAGTGTTAAGGGACAGTCAATTTTAATTCTAAATAGTTAAAAAGCGCATTACTCTATTAATTTCTGTGGAGATTAGAGAAATAATATGTATATTACGTAATGCTTACTGCATTCTCGCAAAGAACGGATGTGTGCCATCCGGATACAGCGTTACATCGCTTTGGTTTGAATAAGAGAAAAAGGCTGTTGTGAGTATGGAAGTGGCCATAGCAATATGGCGTGCGAGAGTTCTCTAAAATTATTAAAATTATGTATGGTACATTGTGAACACTTGCCTGATCTCTTGATTGCAGAAGCGGAAAGAATTCGTATGTCTTTAAGCACTCGACAGAGTACAGTAAATCAGCGAAAAACCACAGCTGAAAATATATAATCAACGTTTTTATTGTTCTTCCCCTCTATGTTTTGGAAATAAATGGACACATAAACGATCCTAAATACCTTGCATTCTGCCTTCCCCACGTCAGGAAGCATTCTCGGAAAAGGCCTGCGCAGTTGAATGTGTTCCTGAAGCATGCAATCAATTCAGGTCGTGTAGGAAAAAAAACCTCAGTTCGAAGCAATCCTGCAGGCAATTCGTGCCGCTTCATCGGCCAGCAGGGCATTTCCTTAATGGAAACTATAGGAATTGAACGACTGCAGATTCTTCACGGAAGGAAATTAAGAAGCACCCCAAAATCGCATCCCAGGAGCGAATGACCGCATAAGACGCCGTCCATTGTGTAACCATGATCGGGATGTGGTGCATGCGCCGATCTCCTAAATCATCGCGAGATTTCTGAAATCTAAAAAAAACTGATACCGTAATCTCTCGAATGCCACTTCAACATGCAGCAATCCGCTGATAAGACTGTCCATCTTGTTTTCAATCAGTACTAGAGGCTGAAATAGTATGATAAATAATTTATTCGTGATTGAGAAAAACATCAAAAGGAAAATTCTTGGTTGAGACGCTCACACGTAAACAACGTACATGGGCGATAACTTCATTTGACGGCCCTGGCCAGACATCGAATGCCTCAGTATCCTGAACGATATATAACAGATGTATTAGATTTTAAAAATGCAGCTTACAGTTCCTTTTCTTTTTGCCAAGATGGCGTTGATGATGTCGTTGGTGGCAGCATCGGTTACAACCTCGATTGCTTTAACGAAGATCTTTATTAATCTCGTGGACGGCGAAAATAATGTTATGAAGTCAGTTTTTGGGTAGTTACAGTGGTTTTAAAACGGAGATTTTAAGCGGGAAAGTGCAGTTCTCATTAGTCTGTTCTCCGAAGAGGGGTTATCTCTCTCATGTGATATAAAATCGCTCCGACGATTTTAGACGAATGAGAAATGCATAAAATTACAGTTGTAGAAACACTAGTACATAATTATTAGGGGTGGCAATATGATCGAGCGAGTGTATTCCGTCTCTCTGTGCTCTCCGTCGTGCGGTCGTGCCCGGCGCAAAGGGACGACCGAACAATGGAGAGCACAGAGAGACGGAATGCACTCGCTCGATCATTCTGCCACCTCTAGTACTTACCCATTGGGTCCATCCCGTTGTTCACACAGCGCTCAAATCGACAGGCCTTGCATTTCGTTCTTCCTTCTGAAAGTTATATGCCTAAATCATATAAAAGAAAAGAAGATTATGTTGCGACGTGTGGGACAGAGTGAAACTTAAAAGCTATGGTATCTAAATCAATAGTAACTATTTTTCTAAATCTTTTTTTGTATATTGGCTCAATAGAGATTAGACGGGTGACTAGACGGCGCTGGGGTTTCTAAATCAGTAGCAAACTGCATTTCTCATTCGTCAGATCCGCTCGATTAAATTGTCTATCGAAGGTTTAAAAAAATTGCTCCGAGTGGATTAGACGAATAAGAAGTGCGCTTTGCCACCGTTTTGGGTGAACCTAAAATGCACTTTTATACTTTTATGTCCTGCCAAAAATATCGCATACCTCTGCTTATACGCGTTGTAGCACACGCATCGCGGCGCTTGCACGTGTAGCTAAAACACAAAAAAAATGAACACGTTTTTCTGCGCGGTGGACAATAATGTAAGACGGTAAGCTTATGCGAGAAGGTGCATTTCGCATTCATCTAATATGCGAGGAGCGGTTATCTCTCTCGTGTAAATAATAGACTCTACAGATCCGAGGTAATTAGGCGAATGTAAATATTAGGGGTTCTAAATCGGTAAAACTGACGGCTCGGTAAACCGACATGAAAAATGAGGCCATTTTACTGTGCATTTGCATTACCGAGTCGGTTTACTGACCGACGAGACTCATCGAGTTTACTGGGTGGTCGGTCGGTAAAATGACTTTTCAGAGAATGAGCGAAGGAAAATGATAGATCCACGTGGCAAACAGACAGGCTAGCGTGGTACGCTGGCACAAAGGACAATGAGAAATGAAACAGGAGGAGAAGACGTCGAAATGTATGTTTCAACGATAATACCTATTCTTGTTACTCCATTTTCACTACTTTTTTGAAATAGTTATTTCACAGATAGGTTTCAGCTATATCTGGAATTCAATTTTCTCAAAAATGTTGGAGAAAATACCTCTGGGATAGGTTTCAGCAGTATTTTGAACAGCTGTGTCCCACCGACCGTCCCAGATATAAACGACATAGCCGAAACATATCTGTGAGACAGTTTGTTCCAAAAAAGTACTGAAAATTGGAGTAACAAGAATAGGTATTACAGCCGAAACATACATTTCGACGTCGTTTCCTCCTGTTTCATTTCTCATTGTCCTTTGTGCCAGCGTCGCGTGACATGGCACGCTAGCCTGTCTGTTTGCTACATGGATCTATCATTTTCCTTAGCTCTTTCTCTGAAAAGTCATTTTACCGACCGACCACCCAGTAAACTCGATGAGTCTCGTCGGTCAGTAAACCGACTCGGTAGTGATTTGCATCCACTACCGAGCAGGCCAATGCGGCGGTAGAACGAAATCCTCTACCGTTTTAGAACCCCTAGTAAATATTACTGTTTTAGAAACCCCAGTGGAAAAGATGTGAATAAAGAAAAGATAATTCCCCCCGTCTGGAACATTGTTTAGAGGAAGCTCACCGAAGTTGCCGGATAATCACGCGCCGGAAGAACGCTTTGCATCCATTGCAAGATGCCACGTTGTAGTGACATCCAGTGGCAGAATCGCCGCAAACCAGGCACTTACCGGGGCCAACGTCCTTGAGAAGCTTAATCGAGAACGATTTTGTAATTGGTTTTACTATCTAGAATGGTCCCAACAAGCTAGATATGTTTTACCGTAGGAGGAAACGGCTAACAGTATATTTGAATAATAAAGACGACATTCTTGCGGAGCGGTTGTCTCTACTTTCGAAACATTATACCTACAAGAGCTCCGCGGGGCCTAATGAGAAATGCACTTCAATACCATTTTAGAATCCCTACTAACCTTCTCAATAACAATCGGCGCTGCAGTAAGATCTGGCAGATCGTTGAGCATCGGCGAGGAATTTTGGCTACTGAAAGTTTTTTTCAATTAACATATTGTTCAGTGCCTGAATTCTTTAACCTTGGACTTTCGCTGAGCTCGTCCATCGACGTATGCATTTATGGCTGAAAAATGCACGTTATGTTCGCGGCCCCAGTAAAACGTTTACTATTGTTAATATAAACCGAAATTGAGTTGGAAGTCTAGATCTAGCGCTTGAAACTTATTCAAAAATATGGCAATGGTCAGAGAAAAGACGAAATAGCACGCAAATGAGAGAGAGAGTTAATACTCGGTATATCCAGTCGGCTCAAATGGATAATAACACGAAACTCAACATGTTATTGATTGACCACAAAAAATTTTGCATAGCCCGCAGCAATTTTCATCCCAGGAGCATGACATCGCTATTTTATGGACTTCCTACGCTTTATGGTATGCATATGCACATTTTGCTCTAACGCAAGGAAAATATTCTGTGTGATCAGAGAATCAATTGCCTATTCTCCATTGCCAAAGAAAATGATAAAAGCAATAGATAAGGCGTGCGGTCAAACAAGGTTAGGTCATTGAATCAATCGCCAACCGAATATCCGGTATCTGTTGGCGATTGATTCATAAAATCATCTTAATCGATAGGCGTGCTAGTAGAAATGGCGAGTCGCCACTGAAACGCGAGGACACTCCCCAAACAAGTGATAGCTGTGCAAATAGACGCGCTAAAGCATGCCCTTTCGTTCGGGGGATTGTGATCGACCGTAGAACAACAACAATGACCTCTGTATGGCCCCGGCTGTTTTGTGATCAGCAAGGGCGCACGTGAGAGGGCACGAGGTAGAAGTGAGGGAGAGAAAGATAGATAGATAAGGGGATGGAAAGAGGGAAGAGGACGCAAGATCGGGAACATGATCAATGTGCAATGGTGAAGGCATAGGAGAAGGAAATCTGTATTCCTGCTCTCTGCGCCCTCATTCACCTGGTTATCTCTGGTGCTTTGGCACGACCGCGCGATAGAGTGAACAAAGAGAAGGAATAAACTTTACCATTCTTTCTAACCTCACTAGTGTGCACGGTAGGGGTTCTAAAACGGTAAATTTGCTGTCATTCTTCTCCAAAGCGCAATTGTCTCATTCCATGATAGACGGAGAAGAATGACGACAAATTTACCGTTTTTGAATCCCTGGTGCACGGTGAAATATCAGGATGAACGAGGGGTGACGACAAAGGAAAAAGTTGTTGAAGCGGAAATGTCGTCAAGAGACAGAAATCATTCCTTATATAATAATGGGAAAACATTTGTTTTTCCCCCATTCTTTTTCGAAATGTAAATAGCTCAAATTAATTATTTTCGAGTTCAAGATCATGTGATAACATTTTTTACACTTTTCCTACCAACAATTTGTGATTTCTAATAATAAATGTACTCATTTTATCAATCTCGTTTTAATAATAGATCGAGATGTTATATTATTTGTTCTCGGTTCACATAGAATCGAACTGTGAGTTCCTGTGGACTGAAAGAGGGTGCATTTGCCCCTTCAAAACGACCGCGTAGCGCAGAGAAATGATTGGGCGACCGCCCTCTAAGAAATGTGAAGGAATGAACCGCCCAACGAAAAAGTCATTCGCCCATCAATCGCCCAACGATGCGGTGGGCGATTGATTGGGCGTTTGTGACACTCTAACTGTGACAGCGATCAGTTGTTGTTCCAAATGTCTTTCCGACAACCATTTCGGAATGTAAATCATTAATTTCTTCAAATTATAATAGTTTTATTCTTAAATCTGCTTCTATTTCACATCTGCTGCAATGTATTAAGATACGTTATTTTTTCAACTCAAGCTAAAATCGACCTTTTCGGAACCGGGTGGAAAACTTTCGAATTAAATTCTGATTTTTTTTACTGAAAGTAGGTATGGGCACCCCAATGAACGTCTTGTTCTTCTTTCGGTCTGAAAATTTTTCGCAATCGTTTTATAAATGAATTTCGTCATAAATTATGATCGATCATAACTCGCTTCAAACTCATCGTAGAGGGCTGGAAAAGAGCTCATTCTGCAGCAAATTTTATTCTTATCATTTTACTTTCCCTAGTCCTTGGCCGTATCTGTAACGGCAACTGAGATAATACCTGTCGGCCTCGAAAAATCGGTATTTAAAAAAATAAAAAAATAACATGTCGCTGGATTTTTGACATATGAAAGCCGAAGAAATTCCACACAACATATATTTTTTTCAGAAAAAATAAAGTGAACCCGCTTTGGGAAAATAGAGGTCAAAGTTGTCTGACCACCCCAATTTTGGGAGTACATCTGGTTTGTTCCAGTGAAATTTGTCGCCCTTCGCAAGCTGTAAGATCTAGTTTTTCTTGTTCTACACGATACTGTGAGTTGACAGTGCTATATGAAACATCGAACCCCAGGACTTCATTTTTCGCACTTTGACCCATGAACCCGGGGTTATGGTGAAAATGAGAAAAATGAAGGTCTGGGGATCCAATTGTCATATATCACTGTCAACACCCAGCATCGGGTAGAGCAATAAAAACAAGGTCCCACAGCTTGCGACGAGCGCCAAGATTCACTGGCCCTCTTGGATGAGTTTGAAGCGAGTTTTGCTCGATAAAACATGATGACGAAATTGATCTGTAAAACTAT
>JACMIF010004076.1:0-13056 GCA_014805445.1 Diplogasteroides magnus | reverse complement strand
CTTTGTTTTGTGGTCTGCCTTTATAAATACACTGCATTACCGAACTTCCTTCGTTTCAAACCTCAAACCATTTTTTTAACCCCATTTAAATTTTTCGCTCTGCAAAACCCCCACCCCCCCCCCCCCCGCAGTTAGACCAACGCTCCAGTCTGTCTATGTTTGGAGATGCCCTCCTATATTTCTCTCGCCCCGCTGACTACAATCTCCCCTCCGAGCAGTTCCTTGAGCATTTGCAGAACTGAGCTTCTCCTCTTTGCCCCAGGGCATCGAATCTCGAGAAATGAAGAGACCAAATGGACACATTTTCCATGCGATTGTTTAGTAAACATCGGTCGTTCCGCCATGTGAATTATTAGTCAACATTTGCGTCTGCATTTAGCTAACAGTATGAGTGTTGCACAATGTTTGTTTGGGATTACTGACCATTCATTTCTGTGGCACATTTGAGAAAATTGAATGCACTTGGCCACTATCCCAATTCATTTCTCGAAATGCGCACAGCGGGACTATGGAAATGGGCGCATTTAAATACCTCAAAATAAATTGCAGGAAGTGTAGGAATTGGACCCCCAACTAGAATTATAAAAGTCGAAATCAAATTGAAGTCTGAAAATGTTGTGTGGGTGGTACCAATAGGTGAATGTATTCACACGGACAATAGTTTGTATTCTTATTGGCTGAATGGCGACGCTTTAACGAAGATGACATAGTTTTGAATTTCACCACTCGAGTTTTAAATTTCATATCTCCACAACCTTCCATGTTTTTTCGGTCGATCTTTTCCTTACATAAGCCCAAGCTTCCTCATTCGAGAATGTTATTGGAAACAATATCCCTATACGCCTTGGGTAAATCAAATATAGTATAACGTTTAAAAAATTACCAAAACCCGGTCAATAGTTGCGAATAGTACACGGTCGCCGTCACAAATGTGCATAAGAAGAAAAGCAGGGCACAATAACTAATCATCTTCATTGTTCTCTCCCCCCACACATGTCTGTGCATAACTCCAAGAAGAACACACAGACTCCATTGTTTTCACACTACCACATACTTATATATTATGTGCATAAGAAGTTGAGCGAAATTGTATTCCTGTATTTGCAGACTCCTGCAATTAGCGATCCAAGAATCGTCTAGGAGTTCTAAATGGCTTCGTCTAATTTCCACGGAACTGTTGTCCATAAAACGTGGAGACTTTTTTTAGAAACCATCGAACGAAATATTCATATTGAGACTTTATTGCAGTGTACTGGCGTTGTGGTGATTATCGCGTATTGCACGACCAATTGTTTCATAAGTTCAGCGTAAACTTCGTCAATTGATGTCTTCATTAAGGATAAATGAATGCAACCGAGGATGTTATGCATGGATTGCACTATGTCGTTGGAAGTGCAGGCTTGTTAATTTTCATCCTTATTAGAGTACATCACCTAATATGGTTTCGCAATAGTTAAAAATGCCCTCTCATTCGTCTATTTTCCGCGTATCTTATGTATCTTTCATGTGATGAAAAACACTCCTAATAGGAGACTCCTATTGGACATATAAAATTCAGGAATATTCTTCAACCTCGTCCTGATGGTGGCTGTGATTCGACAGACTCCCTCATGCTTTGCCACGTACTCCATAATCCTCTTCAGCTGCGCGTTCACGGACTTTGTCGAGAACATCGCGGACCTATTCATTGTAGTGAGGTAAGATTGTTGCAAGTGTTTCTAAAAAGTTAAGGAAGTGCACTTATAAATATGTCATAAATGACTCTGTTAGTCGTTATCTATCGGTCGAAGAGATAACAGCTCCGTCAATAATTGCCCAATGAGGAATGTGCTTTTTAACATTTTAGAAACTCTATTCGAAATACGCAACGGGTTATTCACAAATTATCTGCTCAGGGTCCTCCCATATCCTCCAATGATCTCCTTCATCTATCACGGGCCCTGCAAGTACATATCTACGTGTGCCTGTCACTTCGCCTATTCTTTCCAAATGCACGCCCTTGCTCATTCACTGTTTCTACTGACATTCTCCTTCTGGTACAGGTACCAAAAGTTACTCATCTGCCTTAGTACTAGAGGCTTTCTAGTAGAGTCTAGTAGCGAGCCTAACTGTCAACGTCATAGTATGCAGTCAAACATATACACAGACAATCGTTTTTGCTGACAAGTAATTCGATCATTAGTACATATTTTTACCAGCATGAAATAAGCAACTAGGTAGTAGGGGATTCTACCATCAGGGGAGTATATGAGCCCTGACTATACCATTTCGCCCAATATAATGTATTCTCCCGTCGGGAAGCTCCTCACAGACTCCCCGCCGGAATGGCATATTTATTACAACACAGATTAAACGTCACTTCCTTGCAGGTACGCAGTCCTCTACCGATCGCCGCCTCCCCGCTCCTTCCTAATTAAGACAATTATGTTGCTGTATTGCCCGGCATTCATTCAATTGGTAATTAAGACCTTGATGGATAGCTGCGCCATAATGGTGAAATGGACAGTCGCGCAACCTTATACCGCAGCACAAATGTCCATTTCTCCATTGTGGAGCAAATGTCCATGGCGCTCTACTTATCTCATCAAGAACCTCATGTGCTTAGTTCATGTGTTGTCCTTATTCACTGCTAAATGTGCAAGGTAAATAGATAGTGCAATTTCTGAGAATTCAGGTCGCGTATGCATCCGTCCAGGCCGACAAATCTGCTGTTCTCGAGCATTTGAGCAAGTTCTATCCTGACTACAACTATGACGAGCTGGCGATTACTGGTCAGAATACAAGAATCATGTTCATATGTACCGACTTTATTTAGTTTTTTGTTTGATCATGAATATTTGGAAGGGAAGTGCAACAAATTGGAAATCATGTGATTCATGATCATTGATTACAGGCAATTACATGCTTGAACCTCGGACTCTGGGCACGACGATATTCATCGTTGCCATAACTTTCCCTGTATATGTCTTCATTCTCATCACACGAAGGAAGGCGAGAACTTTCAGACATTTGTGCCACAATAGGTACATACATAGCAACGGGGACAGCACGAGTGAAAGACAAGTGTGCCATGGTCATATGTACTATTTTCGTGAAATGGACGGATGCGCCATCATTCTGGTCATTCTCATAGCGCCATTTCATCATTATTGCGCATATATTCACTACGAACGTGTCCTTCACCCAACGGCACAACTTCTATCCTTTTGCTGGTCTATACTTTATGCGCATTAATAACTTCCATTTCTTGCTACTGCATATTTACGTGCTTGCTTGTCTGTCTGGTTGGGTGAATGGGTTGAATAGAGTGGGCGAAACGCACTTCCGCATTTCTTATTATTATTAATGGCCTCTCACAATCAGCAGGCAGTGACGATAACAAATAGTGCGGATGAAAAATACAATATTTCTAGATCATGTGTATCCTCAACGAGGCGAAAATTCGAATGAGCGACAACAGCAGACGAATGCACAGGACATTGATCATGGTGGATTTAAATCTTAATATGCATTATGATAAGTGAATTGCCAGACTATTATTACTAGCAGAATCTTTATGTTTATTGACCGACTGACTGGCTCTTTTAGCGGTAAATTTTGTCGTTTCTCTAATCTAATCTGATCAAATCTAAGCAGTAGTGCGATTTCACATATGTTTCAATAGCAAATTACATAGGCCAACGTTGAAATTTAATTGCATGAATGTTATAACAGGCTCTGACGGCGCATGCGGTGCTGCCTGTGTTCTACATGGTTGGTGCGTTGATCTTCACAGTCATTATGATGGGATACTTCCGTGCACCCGAGACGGAGACTGTCGTGTTCCTAGTAAGATATATTGCTCATTTTACGAGTCAAAAAGCTCCTTTTTGTGAAGATCAACGCGTTCCCACCCGCACTCAGCCCTATGCTTACAATCGCCTTCGTGCCACCATATCAGAGGTTTGTATATCTATGACGCGTGAAAGTCAAGTGGGCTATGTACTACATTTGCGCATCCTCATGGTTCACCTGTCTTTTACTCGTCTATGACACAATAGTTTCTAAAAAAATTTCTCCAGATTCGTTCGGAAGGCCATAAGCTTCGATGCTATGTCATCTAGCAACAGCCAGCTGAGACAGTCCTATAGATCGGGAGTTGCGGTGTAGCGGACAGCTCGCATTTCCTGATAATATAAATGTGTTTCAAAAAGTGTCACCGGGGGTATTCATAAAGAATCCGTCCATGCTGTCTATGGGGTGTTTCCCGCCGGGTAAATCAATTCCAGTTTCAGAAACCGATAAAGTGATGCATTTCTATAACATTTCTTGTAAACCATTCTCGTAAGACAAGTATAGCCAAACCATTATTTGAGAACTATTTTGATGGAAAGAAAGAGTGGCTATCGATGAAATAAATGTTATGAACCGTCCGTCATCCTCAGTTGTCCCGTGGTTACGTGTGACGATGTTCTCATCATCGATCTTCCATCGAGACAACGGCCTTTTCATTCATGCGGCCATTGCTCCCAGTCTTTGGACCAGTTGGATGTTATAAGTTGACAAAACCCGGAAGTCTAATCATGTTCTTATATCCTGGCCTTATCAAGAGACGAATGAAAGGCATAGGCAACGTCTGCTTTGCGGTCTAAACCACACCCCGTTCAACTGCAGAATAGAATTCATCCCGAACTATGTCCTCCATATTGCCGTTTCCCTGCTGTGAAATCGTTTAGTCAGATAGGACATAGAGTACTGAGAGAGGAGAAGAGGGAGAATAAGGGCAATGAGAAATCAGGGAATGTTTTGAATTCCATGAATGAATATGAAAAGGATAGAATGAGCCGTGTAACCACATTGATCCACGCAATCGTGAAGGTATCACAGGGGCCAGAGATCCAGCAGTACACAACACTCAAAATATCGACAAATCTCTACTTGTTTGAGAGGAATGAAAAGGAAGAAAAGTAATGAATGCAGAGGGATTCCAGGACGCTAGAAGAAGGGATTTCCTATGGCGATGGAATGTTTGTCGAAAGTGTCTAACATCAGGGGCCAAGTGATGATTGCGATATTTCAACTTTTTGCCATACAGAAATCAAGATGTGCTCCCGAAAATATGTTTATCTCAAACAAATATTATATGCAGTCGAATATAACAATAATAATTTGCATAGCATCGTGATAATGCGAACGAACTCTACTCCATTTTGGTCAACAAAATTTTAGACATCCAATAAAATCTCAAAAGCAATTAACTTTAGTCCGTGTCCTTCATTAGTTGGGGGCATGTCGGAGAGCCTCGACGAGGTTGTTTCTCTCCACTTCGTTCTATAATGAGTGTCATTAGATTCCAACGCCGATTAACAGTTTAGATGTGTCATCTGTTCATAAACATAAAATAATCCACGATTTCATGACGCATTTGCCTATTCAACTATCATGGAGTGAAAGTTCAACGTAAGAAATAGAGATTAATATACTCACCCAGTGGAGTTCCTCTGATTTCCTATCCAGCTGTGCCCACTTCGCTGCTATCAGCTTCTGAAATAAATCGTTTCAAACTCAATCAAGAAACAGTTCCCTATCAGGTATCGATAGGGAACGCATTATTGAATTTCTAACCCCTCCAATCTCTTCCGAGCAATTGTCTATCGTAATGAGAGACTACAGCTCCGACGAGATTGTTGAGGTTACAACTTCCATAATACGTTCCCTTGGTAATCGGTCCATATGCCTTGCCTATCGTTGGTGTAGATATGCACAAAATGAACTTGGACGCATAAAAGATGCTTTTTTCAGATCGGATTAACATAGAATTCGACAACCTACAGCGTAACAGTCTGAACTGAACTACAACTAAGAATATCATCTGAATTTAAATTGCAAACTAACGTCAATGAAAGCTTCCGTGTGAAGCTTCTGGGTGTCCGGCACCATAGGTGCCACATCTTCTCCTTGTTTCTTCGGGCCGATGAAGCTGCAAAATCAATCAATAACTCAGTCGAATGTACAACAGGCACATGGCTATCCAATCCAAATACTTCTTTTCGAAAAATCAATAGTTTTTTTCCTTGCAAGCACATCTACGCTGTTGTCAGGCATAGTACTGTTCATTTCACGGTCATTAGTTCTTTGTGAAAGGGTTCGAATATCAAAACATCTAACTTATAGGAAGTGAAATCGTCGTCGGCATCGTCGTCTGAATCCTGGCAGTTGTCATCTCCATTGTAGTGGACTTCTTCGTCGATGTCATCGTCGTGCTTGTCATCTCCACCTTGAGGGGCATCGACGACGTCTTCTTATCTTCATCTGGTATAGTCGTCGTAGTTGAAGTTTGTCTCTTGCTTGAGGTCGTGAACTCAGAACTGTCCTTGTCTGTAGTCGATTCAGCATGGGAAGACAGTGTTGCCTTGGGAATAGTCGTGTCCTGAGTCATCGTCGATGTCTTCAGTGTAGTTCTGATCTTCTCCGGTCGTGTGCTGATCGTGTCCATCGTCATCGTATAGTCATCCTCCTCATTCGTCTGTTGCTGTGTTTTCGTTGTCCTTATTGAGGCCGTCGTCATTTCATTGTGTATTGTGGTTCCAGGGACTCTCTCTGTCGTAGTAGGCACACTATTGTGTGTATCCGTAGTGGTTCCATATTCGGCAGGAGTTTCATTCTTTGAGTGAGGAACTGTGGTTGCTAGGTTCTGAGGGGAAGTTTCGGACGTGGGTGTATTCAAATCGGTGATCGTTTCAGTTG
Source organism: Diplogasteroides magnus (assembly GCA_014805445.1). NCBI lineage: Eukaryota > Metazoa > Nematoda > Chromadorea > Rhabditida > Diplogasteroididae > Diplogasteroides > Diplogasteroides magnus. The sequence goes on along the minus strand of JACMIF010004076.1, from coordinate 6,330 downwards.
GACTGGAGGATGGAGAGGAGAACGACTTTGTGGAATCTTCAATTTGTGCAGCTGAAGTTATCCTGCAACGATGCATTATAGTTTTAAAAACACAATATATAATGGATATCATAAATATTTCTCACTGGTCCGGAGTTGTGATTGAAGTTGTATTCGCAATGGGCTCCGAAGTCGAGGAATCAGTGGAAATCGTTGTGGAAGACTCATTTTGTGCAGATGGACTTATCCTTCAATCAAACATAATACATACAATGAATACTCACGAAAAGGGGTTTCTAAAATGATAGTAAAGTATTTCCCAGTCTTCTAATCAACACAAAGAAATTTGTTTGTCGAACGTAGAGATAACCGCGCCGCGGAATCTAGACGTAGGACAAACGCGCTTTAGTAAGTAAGTGAGCAAGTGGCTTTATCAGCCAATGAACCTTTGATTCCTACTAATCATAATATTCTATGCACTAACTCGGTCGAAGTTGATGTTTGAGATGAGATGGTCGTGGAGGGCTGTATAGTAGTCTGTAATTTGTCCCGCTCAATCATAACAGTCAACTAGGTTATCGAATGAGAACTTGACTGATCATTGCCCAGGCAAAGAGACCGCTACGCATGAACATGCGATGCGGCTGCAGTTTACCAGCCACGGTCAATATTGGAAACTTTTCCAAGCCGCATCGTTCCCTATTTGGAAAATTCTGTTAACTCTTCTAAACAATTCTAGATGAGCACTCGAAGCCAAACGAAATGATATTTTCATTAGGGAACGACTTAGGGACCGTTTTTGTTCGAACTCGCCAGTTAGTCTCGCGCACCAGAGACGACCGCTCGATTGAGAACACCGATAAAGTCAGTATAACAATCGTTCCCTACTTTTGATAAAGCTCTATGCTAATGTAAATTGCTTCACCAACCGTCCTCTCATTTTGCTCGGGCGTATGTGTCTCTTCTTTAGTCGACTGTCTCCTCTCAGTAGTTTCGTCAGTCTCCGTGGTCTCGTCCCTTGCGGTGGTTGTAGTGGATCCATTTGATTCGAGAGATGAACTCGTCCCATTTGTTGGGTCAGTTGTTGGATTCCTGGAATGAGCAACGTATGAGTATAATCAGCAATGGTCTGATATGTTAACAAGACGAAATTCTAGCTCTGACTTCATGAGAATCTGCTTTGGGTTTTTACCTATTCTATAACAATCTCAAACTGCCAAAGATGGAAATCACCGATAAATAACATCATAGGTTACCAGTAATCTGCAGTAACAAAATCATCTACCCATTCATCGTTGTGGTTTCCGTCTCATTCTTTTCTTCCCTCTCTGTCTGCCTGGTTGGAGTGGTTGCAACTTGCCATGCTGAAACATATTTTTATGCACAATACCCTTGTTCTAACAATTAAAAGCAAATAAATAAATGAATGAAATCATTACGCTTAAGGTATTCTGTCGCGTTTCCATTATCCTTTTCCAAATGTGATCCTTCAATCGCTATCTTAAAGTTTGCTTTCAATAATAGCAGTGTTTGGAAAACTCACTTCCTTTGTTTCGTATTTCCTTCCCTCGTTTTCCAATTCTTGATATGGGATTGCATTGTCGACAAAACACATCATTTGATCAATTTTACCGTTTTCTGTAAGATATTCATGGTCATCACAAATGTAGAGAGCTGCCCATTGTATCATATAAAAATGCATTTTTCCTATCCCACACGGAAAAGGTGAACGGTGAGAAATGAGAGAGATAATTGAAGTTTCAAAAGACGCTGGATAAGCGAGATACTTCAGTTTTACTTATCAAACTATCGAGATATCAAACTATCGAGTTATCAAACTATCAACACTCATTGTTAGCATAGACCAGTTCTTCTCACCTGACACATCTTTTGAGAAGAATGATCGCATGCGTCGTGTGGTCAAGGGAGTCGTCGATTGGGAAACATCGTCCGAGAAAGTGGAGGGAGTCGGATCGGTGTCTGATGTCCAAACTGCAGATGCACAGAGTAAGAGCAGCCGCAAGAGCCGCATCTTCTCTGCGATTTCTGAAGAGACAACTTATTAATCATCTATATGACTCGTGGAGACACGGAACGAGCTAGCGGAAACAATTCAAAAACGGTTTTTCTAATGAACATCTAATGAATCTAATGAACATCTAATTCTGAAGTCGCTCTAAGTACATATTGTACTTTACTAAAAGTGTCTAAATAGGGATTTGCAACAACGGAAGATACTGTAAACGTTCGAGCAGTTCTATATAATATCTTCAGACGTGAGAAAAGGATAACATACAAGAGTAGATCATTACAGTACCCAAGGAGGACGAACGAGGCTGAATGAGTTAGGCCCATACTGTAACTTCAAAAGCGGATTCAGGAGGCTTGTACTGGAGCAGTATTACTTGACGATTGTTAGGAAGAAGACTGAATCTCCCCATCCCCTCCCCGACCTTCCCCTATTCTTTCTCTGTGACTTTTCCTCTGTGTTTTTGCTCTCTGCCGGATTTCAGGACGCCTAGATCCGGCAACTACTTATTCAGGTTTGCGAATGAAGTGAGACTGAAAGTGAAGATAGAAAGGCAAACAAATCCTTATTGACCCTCGATAAGCAAACGGGTTCTTGTCAGTCCTTTCATTCATTCATAACGGGTCTAACAAGAGCGACTTATTTGCATAACGAGTTCCCGGAAATCCGCTTGATAGGCGAACCCTACTAAAGAGACTTGTGCGACTCAACGGAAGGTACTGTAAACGACTGCTCCAGTAGGAAATGTCCTTTACAGCACCTTCAGAAGAGAATAAGGGATAACATACTCGAGTAGCTCACTACAGTATCCCAAGGGGGGCCTACGGAGGCTGAGATCACTGAGATAGATCCATACAGTAACTTCAAAAAAGCGGATTCTGGAGGCTTATGCCGGAGCAGTCTTCCTCAACGGTTGTTAGGAAGATGACTGAATCTCCCATCCACTCCCCAATCCTTCCCTCTGCGTTCTCTGCACCTCTTCCTCTGCTTCTTTTTCAGAATCTCCGTCTCTTCTTTCCCTATTTCATCTTGGATAGGACTCATGTGCAATGAGAATCCGTGTACAAGAGAGATGAGATAGAGAACCGGGGGAGTCTCCTGACAATTTCGCCTAGAGACAGGCTCCCTGGAAACTGGGCTTGTCTATCCTTAGCCTGTAGTCCACGCTTACATGATGAACGACTTGCTTTATGGGAAAAGAGCCATCAAGCCGACAGTCGAATGACAGGTGCACGGTAGACAAACGAAACAGGATACTCCAGTTTGCACCAAAGTATACTATGGGGGTATTGTAGCGTGTCGGAACAGGAACTAGAATGCTAAGTTGAGTTCTTTGAAGTGCATTATCGATCGAAGTCGGTGATGTTTGATCACAAGTGATTTCATGCCGGCTATAAAAGAAATCGTCAAGTATCTAGCTCTATTTTTAATGCAAACATGTTCTTCTGCATTAGGAGCAGTAAACATTTATTTATGGTCTGAGAGGGGCACCAGCTTTGTATAATACAATGGCAAATTATACTCCAAGTTCGTGAGGGTTGCTAGCAAGGTTTCTAATACGGAAGTAAAGTGGCATTTGTCATTCATCTAATCTCTATTGAGTGGTCGATTGCATCATGCGAGAGAGCCCAAGTGAACTGAAAGTGAGGCGAAAGACAATAGCACTTTACTATCGTTTTAGAAACTGTGTTTGCTAGAATCAATTTTTCATCGCCTATGCAAGCACAGGAAAGAGATTTCTCTTTCGGAAGAGCATCTACCGTTGCTACTGGAGATGCTCTCAGTTGACCGCGCTGTAAATAAATACAACTGCAAGCTTGTGTTGATCCACAGATGTCATTAGGGCGTCGCTTGCGAGGCATTTAGTGCATTCGTCATGTCTCTACTCTCAGCGCTGTGGTTGTCTCTGAATTTTGAAGACAACCGCCCCGCAGTGAGTAGAGACACGGCGAATGCACTAAACGACTCGCATGCGACACCCTAGATGTCATGCATATAATTGACTAGGTAACCCATCTTGTAAGCGAGTCAGAGACGGCAATTATGTCATTGGTACGTGTAATATCTTCCAGATTTACAGCATGCTGTCCTTCGGAATACAATATTACTAATAGTGGTCGCCGTATCATTGAAGCCCGGAACGTCTGATTCCCAGCTTGTTCGATGTATTTCCTCATGGATCACCAAATGCAAAGAGCCAATCAATTATTGTAAGTTCGTGTGTAATGCAGAAAGCTGCATCTCATTCATCGTTTCTAATGACGACGGAAGGTATGAGAAAATCCTAGCGTTCTGCTCATTGTGCGTTGTCTCTGGTCGACAACAACCAAACATTCAATTGCGGTACCCGCAAAATATGAAAAAGCACCTATTCGACACTTTCACTGAAGCTGGGAAACTACATCATTATAATTTAGCGATAGACATTCATTTCTCCTTTTCCGCCTCACCTGCCCAGTAGGCTGCAAAGTTTGCTAAAATGACCGAATTTCAAGTGTTTTCTCAGTGAGGAAGCGACCAAAAAATAAATTCATGCTAAGCGTGGTTGTGATTTCCCTTGCACCTAGTATCTATCTGGTTCGGCTAGCTTTCTTGACTGAAGTTTGGCAGCTTTTAAAAAGTATATGGCCGCTCCCCCACTTTCTAATTCTTGTCTATGGGGAAGTGTAGACATGCCACTGGCAATGATATCTGCTCATCTCATCATCAGTCTATATTTAAAATTTCATGGAGTTTCCATTCCATCGAGTCAAGTTATTATCAAAGATATAATCCGTGCCAGACATTTGGCGTATATTGTATATTACCTGACCATGAAATGTTTTGTTTCATACATCATATCCGATTTTGAAGAATTTGTTTAGTCCGAATAAATACCAATGTTGCGTCGTCATGGTGAAAGTCAAGAGTTCCACGGACACTAGCGCCATAAGAGTGATGTAGAGCTTTGAGCCGGCGTTTGATGACGCATCACTATACTTCACAATTATCGCGCAGATATTCAATATGATGTTGTCTTTCACGAATATTAATATAGAGCTCTTCACATATTTATTATACCTTCTTCCTTCCATTGCCTCCAACAGCCAAGAAGCACATGTTGTCGCCCGTTACGCACCCAAGAAGCCTATGGGCCGTCACGGACATAGTAAGTATATTTCAGTTCGTCTTGTAGCACTTTCATGTTCGACTTTCAATGAAATTTCGCACCAACATCCTCTTTACCATCTTTCGGCCAGACTCTCGATCAGACATCCAGAACGAGGGTGACTGTGATGTGAAATATCCATTGAGTGCGCTCCGCAGATTATTTTCTTCGTTAGATGCCTGTCCATCCAGAAATAGTTGAAGAACAAGAGCTAACCAAAAAATTGTGACGTCAGGAGCATACGGAGGGCGAGAGAGAACTCTCCATCGAAACCTACTCACAATCAGTTTTTATTGAGTATTATTATGGAAAACCAACTTGATATATTGTGCATCCTAACTGAACAGTTGCTCTAGTCTACTTATCTCCCAGTTGAAACATATTCCGCAAAAACGAAATAGCACGTAAAAATGAGAGACCAGGGTGGCATACAAGTGTGAGAGGCGTACAAGGAACAACAGTTCAGATAGGATGCATAATACCGAGAACACATACCCCATCTGGCTGATTACTGTGCACTCTCAAATTTGCGTGCTATTTCGTCGTTTCTGTGACCGTTAGCCTAAATTTTGAATAGGTTTCACGCTCAACATACAGAGGCAGACTTTCAACTTCTTTTACCACAATAATATCATGTACGTTTTGTCACCTCGCCTTGTTGTGAAATACGGAGATTCTTCTCAATTTCTTGGGGGAGGATGATAAGCAAGCCAATAAATTTTGTATCTTTTACAGTTCCCATCTGCAGTTACTATCCGCCCACAACGGAGGAGACCTTTATTTCAGAACATCACTAGCAGAGTAGAATTTTTGTAGGGTCTAAATCGGTTTTGTGTATATCACAGATCTTCTCAGAGAGTGGAGCAGAATGAACACAGGCCCCGACAGCATTTTTCTGAAACCGAGATGAAAATGTATTTCCTGACTAAATCGACCTCGCTGATTACGATGGCAACCTTCGTTTGGCATGAAAATCGGCCGTTCATTTTAAATATTTTTTTTTTTTTACTTTTTTACTTTTTTCTCATTTTTGAGCGATTTTCGCCGTGATAACATGTTCTGAGATGCTGCAGAGAGTGATGAAGGAACCAAAAAATGATTTTAAGGTATTGTCGTGTATGCAAATTTCAGGTAAATCCGAGTTTGAAAGTTTGAAATGATTGTCCTGTAAAAT
>JACMIF010004075.1:0-13058 GCA_014805445.1 Diplogasteroides magnus | reverse complement strand
CGTGGATAGTAGGTGCCTTCAATCCGGATAGGAAGAGGTAGAGCGCGACATGGCGAATGTGCAGAATAGTAGGAACGAAATTGTGGGGCATTACTCCTGGAGTATGAGCGGGAGGAATGAAACGAAAAATTGTTTACGTGTGGCAGAGGTTGCACTTATCACGTGCATGAGCGCGCTGCATAACAATACACAGAGGCTGAGAAATATATTTTTGAATGTCCATGTCACACTACTTTCCGAACAACCTAATATGTAGAATTATTCTCCGTATCCGAAAACCTAAAAAGCCACCTTTTTCAGCCAGATTTACTGGAGGAAATTCCACGAAACAGACGCGGGAAAAGTGCATTGTTCTAAAGTGTGGGCACCCTTAAAAATGGGGGTCCAGTTCATATGTTTCTGACCCGATTTCGATGCTCTATTCGTGTGCATTTATGTTCAAGCAATAAATAATAATTTTTCAAGCACATTTGGTGCCATCAGAATGCTTCAGAAAAGCGGGACAGGTGGTATGCTATGCCCACAGATCATCTGGGGGGCACTGCATTCCACCTGTGGAGAGAAAACGAGCCATTTCCATGGCAACTAATATCTGTAGAATTATTCTCCGTATCCGAAAACCTAAAAAGCCACTTTTTTCAGCCAGATTTACTGGAGGAAATTCCACGAAACAGACGCTGGAAAAGTGCATTGTTCTAAAGTGTGGGCACCCTTAAAAATGGGGGTCCAGTTCATATGTTTCTGACCCGATTTCGATGATCTATTCGTGTGCATTTATGTTCATGCAATAAATAATAATTTTTCAAGCACATTTGGTGTCATCAGAATGCTTTTGCAGAAACTGGATTTTGAATGACTCAGAAGGCCACATACCACCGGATTTTCTGAGGGGACTAGGGCCGACTATTTAATCTATGCTTCATAAACCGTACATCTTTATGAATTTGAGATTTTTTGAATCTTTGTGAATAAAGTTTGGACCTAGACTAATTCGTTTTCAAAATCGTAATCATTGCATTATTATACAACAAAATTGAAAGTGTTTCATTGAGTAAACTGTTTCTTACAATTTTGGCCACGGTCTGTTCTATTTATGAGAAGTGTTTTCGCACTTTATCCTGGGCATGTTTCAACATAAGATGCATAACAACTTTGTGCATAATGTTGCAAGAATTAAGCGCACGACTAATCCTTGAGCGTACCTGCAAAAACAAGTTTATCCTGTCGAATGTGACCGTTCCTGACTTCTTGATGTCGAAAGACCAGTAGAAACCTTGCTCGTAGTAACTAAACAACACAATGCAGTGGCAATAACTCTGGCGAACAAAACTATCCATAGTGGGAGGATTGAAAGCGAATAAATCAATATTTCGTTTTCCATTTTATAAAATTTTTGCCTCATGTCTGTTCTATGAAGTCCGGTGTGATATTCGGATCAGGATTTACGCAGCGACTGTAGAGAGCACACATCGGGTGTGTATTACACCCATCTAGGCAACAGATCCTAGATGGATGTGCGCTCACTCTAGTGCATACATCCATATAGGATTAGCAGTCCAGAGGCTCCGGAATTTGAGGACTCTATCGCCCCCTCCCCAAATGACTCCCTGATTCCCGTAAGAAGATGTGATTTGTACATGTATGCACAGCAGTGCGTCAGTAGTGGAAACGTCAATCCAACAGCTATTGCAAACATCACCGCAACTGAAATGGGATGAGCCATTTCTGGGTAAAGGACAAGAACGTCATGGGGTTTTGCTTCATATTGGTCAAATGATCAGTTTCGCCAACATTCTGTCTGGCCTAAAAAGACACCAAAGCAAAGGGCCTTGTGCGGATTAGGCTGAACTTTTTGCCCCAACTGATAAATAGATTTGGGATATCAACCACAAAATGATGATGCTCTAATTAGCAGGTATGCCCGTTGGATTGAATTTACAATAAGGGAAATTTTCCGTTTGGATTTCTGGAAAGAGCAGGCTCGACTTTTTCTCAATTATAAAAAAGGTGAAAAATGGATAACTCGTGCAGAATAGTGTATCTAAATCGGTAGTAATGTGTTTCTTTCGACTAGTCCGGCTATCTACCGAATGTAGACAGACTGCAGATCGCACGCATTTCAGCATAATGGCTTACGGATTATGATGTTCTGCTCCACTCGCAGCATCCTATACGTAACAGGTCTGTAGATGACGACAAGTTGAATGAGAGCTATGGCCAGGAGTGATGTGAGGTTGAAGAACCATCTGATGGAGAAAAGAACAGCAAATACTTCGCCAGGATCCTCTGAAACCAGAAGAAATGATTTACTTTTTCCGCCCAGTTGTTCCACAGCGTTGGTAAATATTATAGTAGTGTGGAAGAAACTGCCAAATGGTTAGGGAGAACGCATTGGGATATTTCTGAAGTCCTCGATCTGGTCGATTTACGACCGCTCGGGAGAGATTGAGGAGGGTAGAAATTCCAAAATGCGTTCCTTACAAATAATAAAATTGTAGTATAATTATTCATGCCTAGACTGGGCATCCTGAGCAAAAATCGAGCTTCATGTAAACTGGCAATTGTTTGTGCGTGAAACCAATTCAAAATCACGACTGCTTATCATAGAAGAAAGCTTTATAAAAACTCGAAAATTATATGGAGTGCTCGTATTCTACATACCAACTTGGTTTACATGAAAAATACCCACCAAACGCTTCCCGTCCCATCCATTCACTTGGCAAGTCGTGTGCGAAAGTCGCGAGCATTGTCATTAAACCCAGAAATAGCGAAGCCTGATTGATGTTGAACAGCACGGAGGCACGAAGCGTTTGACTGGAGATCTGAAGAGAAGCGTTGGAGTTCAAATACATACATTGAAGGGTCAATCTTGAGTGTTTGAAGGCATTATGTCGCCTTTTCTCAAAAAGCAGTCAATACCAAGGTTTCTAAATCGGTAGTAAAGTGCATTTCTCATTCGTCTGATCCACTCGGAGCGGTTGTCTCTTCATTCAATAGACAGCCGCTCCAAGTGAATTAGCAGACTCAGAAATTGACTTTTCTACTGATTCAGAAACCCTAGACAGTACCGTCGATTTCAATGACACGTGAGAAGTGAATAGAAAAATCAACAGCCAACTCACGGTAACGATGCATAAAGCCCCAGTGACATGTATCACGAGCATTCCAATGTATTTCACATAAAAAGTCCAGCCAACGGAATGGGACGCGTCCATCGTGCTAAACAATTATTTATTGTTCATCAGGACTAGGGTGTCGCAACCTGTGCCCGGGAGTCCCATCGAGGAATAAAATGAACGGGACTCTCGTTCATGAATGGGAGTCCCGTTCATATGGAGTCCCATTCATGCCTCTTCCTCTTCATTCTTTGTCATTTCCGACTGGTCTAGCCTGTAAGAAGGAAGGGGAGTTAGTATGAGTCCCTCCCATTTATGAACGGGAGTCCCGTTCATTTCATTCCTCGATGGGACACCCGGGCACCGGTTGCGACACCCTAATCAGGACTATATATTAGGGTGTCGCTTGCGAGACCGGGCGGCCCGGCGAAGAATGAAAATAAACTGCTCGGCCCAAATGGGCCCAGCAAAATTAACGGGCTGCCCGCTCCTTGTGGGCTACCCGGTCTCGAATGCGACACCCTACTATAAATGAAATGTTATGTCGATCACAAAAAAATTAAGACCAATGTAGGTGCATGTCAACTTGGAAAAAGAGAGCAATGTGAAGGAGTTGGCGGAGTATGACTGAAGATGGATGAAGACTGCCAACTGATACGTGAACATTGGTAGACTGAGGATGAGATTCCAACCGCGGTCACTGGTCATAATCCGTTTTTCTGTATCAACTCTTGACATGAAATGCTGAATGGATTACATGTTTCCATGTATGTATTTTGTGATTATTTTGTGTTCTCAACATTCTAAAAGAGTAAGCAATTGTTTATGATGTGATGGACCATACTCAATCTAAATAATTTTAAAGGAGCCGTGGAGGGAGATAGTGATTTGCATTTCCATGGGATTACTTCTCTCCAATTCCCCCACTTTCTCGTCGTCAGAGCGATCTACTCCGACTACGAGAGAGTGAGGGAATTGGAGAGAAGTGATCCCGTGGAAATGCAAATTGCTACTCCCTTCACGGCTCCTTTAACATCGGTCACTCGATTTCCTCTACTCTCATCTTGGCCACACAAAACATGGAAATTTGAAAGTTGCATGGTGAACGATAACAAAAACCTCAAGTGATGATCAGCACAACTTCACGTGTTCCAACTTCAATAGCGCCGCCGAGAACCAGCGTGTCTAAAACGGAAAAATTTTGCGATTTCTCATTCGTCTAATCAACGTGGAGCGGTTGTTTTATCTTCTTTGGAGGGGCATACGCTACCCTTATTTTTAGACCAGACGAATGAGAAATGGCGTAAAATTACCGCTTTAGAAACCATATCACGAATTTGCAGACAAGCTAGACGGCCCAGGATTGGAAGTGGCATCATGGGCATCATGTTGAGTCACCATCCTTCTGTCCGCCGCATCATCCTCTCTCACATCCATTGAAATCTAAGCGCATATCCAAAATGAGCACTTCCGGCGCTCTTCGAAGACAAATCGGACAACAAAAGGGTGTTTTTCATAGGACATTCACATTCTTCAAGAAGTCCTCATGGGCACACATTCCCTTCACAGAATACAGAATTCGCACACAGGAGATATGCAATGAGCGAGGCACGAAAGAGTATGATCTCACCTCGCCTCATAAAGAATGGGAAAAACTTATCAAAAAGGTTTCTTACGATAAGAACGGGATTCACACGTGAAATAATATGGGCTTCCGCCATCACGTGGCGCAGAAAGCTCGCCCAATCTTAGCAAACTATTTTCTGAATAATTTTCGAATTGACCACGAATTTAACGTTATATTCGTACTAGTTTAACCATCACCAACAATGCAGTAAAGAATATCACTATAATTGTCTTTCCCTTTCTGTTCACACTTAGTGTACTCATTCTGGGTCACGACTGAGCTAATCTCACTGAGCCGGCTCCTTTGTTTGACTATGAAATTAATTTTATGGTGCCTAGCCGGGATGAAGATGAGCAGTGACTCGCCATCATTCTTCCTTCCTCCGCCACACCGCACGATCGCCCTCTCATGGGAGTGTTTGAAAGGAGCCGCAATAAATCCACTCTTTCCGGCTCATTGATTGTTGCCGGGCGATCGTGCGGTGTGGCGGAGGAAGGAAGAATGATGGCGAGTATATTATCCTCCTCGGAAAGTTTTTTTGCAATTTTTGCTCCGAGAATTCCATGTGCAAAATGAGCTTTGATGCGTTGTCAAGGCAACGTTTTCTATGCGTTACCGAAAACAATGACTATGAACATAACATCATGTGCACCTACTTAGTGGGTGCATATGATTTTGCAGTATTTCTGCCGATTTCTGAACCAAAGAACTGATTGGAAGCCCAGTTCGGTTTAAAATCCTTGCGTGGTTTAAATACCCTTTTTGTTAATTCTTTCAACGGGTTCTTTTTCTCGCGTAAGATCTCAGAATTTGCAGTTTATCAAGTGATATTGGTGTCAATAGCCAAATATTTTGCAGATGTTCGGCATATTTTATTTCATAAGCCTCATCAATTCACTCACATAAAAGAACTACATTCACTGATGGAATCCTTCACAGTCGAAAGATGATTCAAAATCTGGTCCTCCCACTTCTCGTCATCCTCTTCTACTCCCCAATCCAAGCCCAGACAGTTCTTCCAGGTCCTCCCATCGGACCCATCATAAATGTTACACAGAACATTACCGTAGTTGGTGCTCAGGCAGTTCAGGCAGCACTTTCAGCCTATGTAGCGGTGAGTACGGCCCTTAGGATATTCATCAAGCCATCAGTCACATTTAGGCTGTCATGGGACTGGTCTCCGCTCTATCAGGACTATCTGGCAGTGGCCTCGGAGTGGTTCTGGCCGCTGTTTCCGCCGTTCTGATGGCCGCACAAAGTTTATTGTCCGTCGCTCTAGGTAGGCATCCCATAAAATGCCATTAGTGTGGTCTGGTCGGAATATGACATACATTTACAGGAGCGCTATTGGGCGTAGCAGGTGTTGGGAGCGGCCTCATGGGCACAGGATTCGGAGCCACGGCTGCATTGGTCACAAGTCTCACAACTGCTCTTTCCACAGCTATGGCTACATTCATGTCTCTCTTCTCCGCGACCTTTGGAGTTGGTGGAGGACTTGCGAGTGGCCTGACTGGAACTCTTGGAGGCCTTGTCGGAAGTTCGTATGTATGTTGCAGATTACAGTAAAAAGACCAATTCAGGAGTGTCATTTGGCTAATCTTCCACTTGAAGACATTCACCTTTCGGAATCATGCAGCATTGTGACCTGTGTACAGACAATATATATTTTTGTATTTTGATTGTCATTGTCTTTTCGTTTCAAAAGATAAACAGTTAAAACGCGTTATCTGTCAGATCGGAGGATTCGCCCTCAGAGATGGCACAAACCTGCTAAGATTTCGATAGCGAAAACGTTTTTTAACCTAGCATCTCGGGAACCCCAAATGAGAGTGGCTCTTATTTTTCTAAAAGATTCTCCACGAGATTCCACATAATCTCCGTGTCGTCCGACAGAATATAGAGCGCCGGAAACATACGGCAAACATTCATGAATGTTCACTCTTACCGATGTGTAGACAATGTCCGTTGTCGTAGTGATAGGCAGTACATCTACAATGTTATATTTGCTCAAAAAATCCTCATCGGTGTACTTTATGGAGAAGAGTTTGATATAGAGGTTTGTTTACGGAGATGAAATGATGATTTTTTCAAGCAGGCCGTTCCACATCGTCACTAATCATTGTAGTTCAAATTCTGAAAGTTTTGAGTGAATATCTAAAAGGGGACGAGTACGGAGATTGATTTAATCGTGGATGCCTCTAAGCCTTCGGAATGCGGATGCTGTTGTGACTCCAGGATTTGAAAATTACATCGGTATGTTGATTTTCATAATTGTACTACGCCAAATACGAAGACAGCAACGAATTTAGTGGAGAAATCCCAGAGGTGGGAATTTTGATCGTAGCCAAACATTATAGTGGTATGGTGGCGGCAGCTGCCAAATGATTAGGGATCGCATTATGGAAATGGTCGATTGATGGCCGCACGGAACTGATTGGCGAGCCTAGAAATTCCAAAATGCGTTCCCTACAAATGCTCCACTTGTAACACGATTGTTCATGACTGGACAGGGCGTTCCGGGCAATGATCGGCCTTCATGGAAATTGACAATGACTACTAGAGAAACGAAGCAATGAAACAGCACTAAAACTAGATGGAGTGTTCATACTCAATATATCAAGTTTGTCTACACAGATAATGCTCACCAAATGGTTCCCGGCCCCGTCCATTAACTGTGAAGATCGTGGGCGAAGGCTGCGTGCATTGCAAATAACCCCATCATTAACGATGACAGATTGATGTTGAACAGCACGGAGGCACAAAGCGTTCGGCGGGCTAAGATCTCAAGGCTCAATGCATTGGGGGGGGGGGAGATGAAAAGCGGATATTGAAGGGTCAATCTTGAGAATCTGGTGATAAGAAGTCGAGTCAATGGCGATGGTGCCCCTTGTCACACGCTGTCAGCACCATCGAAAATGTGACGCACACACCATGTCCATTTCACGGATACAGCGCTCACAAATGCTGTACACACAACAAATAACTTCCGAAACCGCTCCAAATACTGCCAAAATTGGCAATTTGTGGAGCGGTTTGGGCAATAATTTATTTTATTTAGGAAAAGCAAAAGTTGGCTCTCAGTAACGATGCAGAAAGCCCCAGCCATATGTATCACGAGCATTCCAGTTCATTTCACGTAAAAGGTCCAGCCAACGGAATTTGAGGCGTCCAGTACTCAAAAAAATATTATCAGAACGAGCGATAAGAACGAGATTCACACGTGAAACAATATATTCATATATGACTTCCGCCATCACGTGACGCTTACGGCCACAATATTAATATTAGCAAACTATTTTTTGTTCAATTTTTGACTTAATCACGCATTTCGTGTAAATGTTAGCCATATTATCATTGGGGGTAATCGAAACGCAATGAGCTTGTGCTAGTTGAACCATCACAACTGAACAACAATGCAGCAGAGAAGATCTCTCCAACTTTCTTTCCCTTTCTTTTCCCACTTAGGTAGAGTAGTCATTCTGGCTCACGACTTTGTTTGACTATTAATTGAAGACGACCATCAGCGGCATATTTGAGATGGTGACGCCTTTCGTAGTTTGTAGTCTCCTCTTCCTCTCTTGTTATCATTCGACACGTCTTTCTTCTCATGCACAGATCATGCACGTCGAACTCCTTTTCTGCATATCTCCTATACTTCACCATGAGTTGTGCATTAAATAGTGTGTAGTCTGTTCCACCACGTGATGTCTCTTAATATCCCAATCTCTTCTATTTCTCTTCTCCACTGGTTGGCAACAGTTCATTGTGTAGTCTCAAGTGTCCATTCAGTAATCTTCATTCGTAGGCCACATGGTACTCGTCTCGTACTTTGTCGTAGCCATGAACCCTCTTATCTTCTCTCATTCTCGCTTTCCATTCTATGTCTTACTTGTGTCCCCTAACAGTTATTCCATTCCTTCAGATTCAACATGGCTTACACAAGGCCCAAGGCGTTTGTTATTGGAGTTGGAATTACTAAGGTACACCAACAATTAGTCTCTGCTGTTCTCATGGCAAAGTTCAGTTCGAGAAGCCTGGAAAGCGCGATTGGGACTATCCGGATATGGTTAGAGAGGCAGGTAGACTGTATTATGTCTTTGCCTGTTCTGATTTTCCAATTTAGTCACCAAGGCTCTCGATGACTGTAAACTGAAGTATACGGATATCCAACAGGTTGAAGGTGCAAATGAATTGAAGTGTGTTAACGTTCTTCTTTCCAGGCCACAGTTTCACATATGTATGGTGGAACGTGCTGCGGGCAACGCGCGTTGTACGAACTCGGACTGACGGGAATTCCTATCTACAACGTCAGAAGTTCTCATTAGGAGTTCTAAATCAGTAAATGTGCTGTCATTCTTCTCCGCAGAGCGGTCTTCTGTGAGGGGAAGTAAATCGCGCTACGGACGGAATGACGACAAATTTGCCGATATAGAGCTCCTAGTTCTCATTAATCTTCTCTCAACCCTTGTTTCAGGTCAGTAATGCGTGCGCGTCTGGGTCTTCTGGAGTGTTCCTGTGTAAGCAAATCATCGAAAGTGGTATGTGTCTCTCTCTTGTACCATTGACTCATCCATCAATCCCCTCAGGAAACGCCGATGTTGTGCTCGCTTGTGGATTCGAGAGAATGGCCGCGGGATCACTGGAGAATATGAACAGTAAAATGGATGACAGAGCTGTTTCTGGGGACAAGCACGTTGAGGTTGGAAGAGGTTGGATGTAGGCGGTTCAATTGTAGAGATCGTGAATTCACTCATATATTGACGGCCGCTCATTTATAGCAGTCTAACTTCATTCCTAGCGGTGGTCTTTCCCGGCGCAAAGACACAGCTAGAAATGAGCGGATGTCAATTCAGAGTCAATTCACGGCCTCTAGTCAATTGATTTGTCCAGGTGATGGCCAACACATTTGGTCTTCATCCTGCACCCATTGCTGCTCAAATGTTCATGAATGCAGGACTTGAACACATGAAGAAATATGGTGAAAGGAGAGTGCATGTGAGTGTGTTGACGGTGCGAATTGAGGAACGAAACGTGAACACTTCGCGAAGATTGCATACAAGAACCACCTTCATTCCATTCATAACGAGTGAGTCCATTCTATTCTGCAGTGTACATGTGTAGTGTACGATCGATCTGTCATTGCCTTCCAATTCCCTCATTATTAGGGAACGAAATCCAAGCGCGAGTGCACTTTATATCGTCAAATAACCTCGGATCTGCTATCTCCCTCACGCGAGATAACTAGATGGCATAAATATGCACTTCTGCTTGGATTACGTCCCCTATACCATCTTCATGAGTGTAGATCATAATATCAGTCTGAAATGATAGAAATTGACTTTTATCTAAAATAGTGATTGATTGCAGGAACTCGCTGTTCCAGCAGAAGTACACTCTGGACCAAGTGCTGAATGCAAGGAAGATCTACGATTTCATGGGACTTCTCGAGTGCAGGTCAGAATGGGACAATTGCGTGATAGGAGTATAGAAATTCAAGGAGGAAATATAATGAACAATAAATGTAGTTCTGAGCAGTACGAAATCATATGCCTAGTCTCGAATACGATCATAATAAAATAATACAAAGAACACAGGTGTTCTTGGGTTTAGCTCGATAGTACAATTATAATAGAAGAGGCAACAAACTCCGCGAATTGTTACTATCTACAAAAGCGTAACATCAAACTGGCATGCCGGCCTCTTCGTCTGATCTTCTCTCACGTTTCCTTTCTCCATGAACAAAATACGACAATTCGATCTTCCAATTCGTCATCTGATTTCATCCGAGTTCATTCAGTCCGACCTCTGATGGTTCTGCAGCAGCCATAATCTGTTCTGACTCCTACCTCAACAAGCATCCTCATTTACGTGCACAGGCTGTGGAGATCGTCGGTATTGTCCAATCACCTAATCACGCTGACTCTTGTTTTCTCAGGAATGAAGTTGGGAACGGACCTTCCCTCAGTCTTCAAGGAGGACAACACGAAGATGAGTTTCTCTCTTTCTAAGGGGAGAGTGCTCAGGTGATTGAACTGCATGACTGCTTTGCCCCCAATGAGCTGATCACATACGAGGCAATTGGACTCTGTCTCCTTGGTTGGTCATCTTTGGATGAAGTGTTATACTGAAAGTTGTTGAGGAAAGGCAGGAGAGTTGATTGACCGCGGGGACAATACCTATGGTGGAAAGTGGGTCATCAATCCATCCGGAGGGCTCATCTCTAAGGGACATCCAATTGGCGCTACTGGTCAGGAGAATGAGCAATGAGAAGATGAGCATGGAACATTCAGGAGTGGCCCAGGTCGTTGAACTCTCTAATCAACTACGTGGAAGATGTGGAAAGAGACAGGTGCCCAACTGCAAACTCGCGATGCAACACAACATTGGTAGGGAAAGAAGAATATCAAATTAACCCGTATTGCACAGCATAGGGCCCCTTGGGTTAGTGACTGGGTCATGTCCCGGAAATAGAACAGTCTTTATATGAATCTTCATAGGAATCGGAGGTGCGGGAGTTGTCGCTTTCTATCGAATGGCAGATGGAGGTACAACTACTGGGACACCCAAGGTGCAATAGAGAATAGCCATTATCAAGACAGATTTCTTCAGTTCACAGTTGGAGGGACTACTTCAGGAGCCAAACTATAAATATACGAACGCAAAAAGGCGATGGCCATTGATTTGTTTGTTTTGAACACCCAATAAGCATCAAATAATTTTATTCAACTGTTTCTTGTCTCGCATCGAAACAAATATAATATCCAAAGGAAGTCATCAAAACAGGCAATAAACGGAAATTATGAAATGGCAAGCAGATATGCTCAAATTAATTTAACCTTCCTTGATTTGGAGTTATGTAGGGAGTTTTAGCTGATCATTCGAGGTGCTGCAGAGAATATAATGATTATGGTAGCACTTCATCTCATTACCAGTAAAGAAATTGAGTGAATGATAATGTTGGGTTATAAGTGTTCCTTCATTGTTCTCACTTCACCACGATGGAAAAGGCATTGAAATGGCACGACGAGTCTTGCGGATGAACTCGTGAAGAACAAAGACCATAAGGATTGAGTCAACTTTGTGATGGAGACAGGGGGAGTTTCTTAAGCAATCCACGAACTTTTTCGATAACAACCGGAAGATGTAATAAGAAGAAAGAATTTCAATCAAGGTTTTGTGGATATTTGAGCAATTTACTTGCACACGGCATCTTCTTTATTCGATCCATAAATTAAGATTAACAAGCGTTCTATAAGAGAAACGACAATTGTAAGGGTGACTTGGTTCAGGAAAAGTCAAAAAATTTCTAAAAATAAGCGGTAAAATTTTTCAATAAGTATACTCGCAAATAAAATTTTTTAAACTATCCCCATATTTTTAGCTATCTTATTTTCGGAGAAATCGATGTTTGTTGATTTATCCCATATTCCTATCCGAAAGCGGAAGACGCGGGTTCGATCCTCGATAGACACTTGAACCAAACGTGTCTCCTTGAATCGCTTCCACATGTTATTGTTAAAACACGTTCTCTGTAAGACAGGAGGTGGGGGTGGCACAGACCTTCATTTTTTTCCAGGACTGAAACTTTCAGGGTAACATCCCAATGGGTGGGATACACTTCAGCTGCGATTTCAGAATTTTTGGTCAAAGATCAAAGATCAAAGATCAATTTTTTAAACGTCAGATTTGACCCCCATGTGGCATAGTCAAAAGAAAGAGCGTCAAAAGTTATGTAAGAATCTAAGTTTTCGTCCAGAATGGACAAACTATATGGCCAGGACGTCGATAAAACTGAGATGAAGCGAGCTTCTCCTCAAATATCTCAAGTAAATGGGAAAAAACCCTCGCCATTTCTTGATATGTGATGGCCCTGGACCCAATCAACAATCCTGATAAGTTAAAACGGGAATTTTCCTACTCCATTATGCAGCAATTTTCAAAATTGTTAGTAGTCGAGACCCCTTGAGAGGGCGTGGATCGAATCCCGCGATTTCAAACATCTTTTGCACAATTTTTACGAAATATTCAGGAAAAGTGTCCGCAAGAAAAGATGCTTATTTTAACCGTCTCTATCGATTCCCGTCGAGAAAACATGGTGTCATCGGTCATCACTATTTTCTTGGACAAAGCCAAAATTTTGAGGTTTCCGCTAGCAAATCATGCCAAAATATGACGAAGTCCAAGAAAATAGTGATGACCGATGACACCATGTTTTCTCGATAGAGACGGTTAAAATAAGCATCTTTTCTTGCTGATACTTTTCCTGAATGTTTCGTAGAAAATGTGCAAAAGATGTTTGAAATCGGCGGGATTCG
>JACMIF010004073.1:0-11019 GCA_014805445.1 Diplogasteroides magnus | reverse complement strand
GCACAGTTTCTCAACTTGGTCTCCAAATGGGCTGAAAACTTGGTTTTAGGGTAAATCGACCCTGTAGATCACGAATCTGAGGTCAGTTTGACATGAAAATATTTCGTTGCCTTAGGGCATCAAAAAATTGGGAAAAATTGGAAAAAATTTCATGCCCTGAGGCAACGAAATATTTTCATGTAAAACCGACCTCGGATTCGTGATCTACAGGGTCGATTTACCCTATAACCAAGTTTTCAGCCCATTTGGAAACAAAAAGTTTTTTCTCATTTCCACCATGATCATGGTCCGAAGTGCGAAAAATGAAGTCCAGGGGTCAAAGTGGCATACAACACTGTCAACACCCCACATCGGGTAGAGCAAGAAAAACACGGTCTTACAGCTGCGCTTGCGACGAGTGCCAAGATTCACTGGCCCTCTTGGATGAGTTTGAAGCGAGTTTGCTCGATAAAACATGATGACGAAATTGATATGTAAAACTATTGCGAAATATTTTCAGACCAAACCAAGATGTGTCATTCATTGGGGGACCCATACCTACTTCCAGGAAAAAAAATCAGAATTTAATTCGAAAGCCTGCGACCTGGTGCCGCCCTACATTGAGGTGAAAAATTATCGTGTCTTCATCATGACCCGGGGTTCATGGTGTGAAAAATGAAAAAATGACGATCTGGGATCAAAGTGTCATATAGCGCTGACAACACCCAGCATGGGGTAGATCAAGAAAAACTAGGTCTTACAGCTGTGCTTGGGAAGAACACCAAGTTTAACTATCCAGCAGTTTGGGGTGATCAGACACTTTGGCCTCGATTTTCCCAAAGATGGCAACTCTTTTTTTTCTAAAAAAATATATGTTGTGTAGAATTGCTTCGGCTTTCATATGACAAAAATCCAGCGATCGGGTATTTTTTAAATTTTTTTAAATGCCGATTCTTCGAGGCCGACAGGTATTATCTCAGTTGCCGTTAGAGATACGGCCAAGGATCCCGGAGAGTAAAATGGGCAGAATAAAATTTGCTGCAGAATGAGCGCTTTCCCAGCCCTCTAGGATGAGTTTGAAGCGAGTTATGATCGATCGAAAATTATGACGAAATTCATTTATAAAAGGATTGCGAAATTTTTTCAGACCGAATCAGTACACGACGTTCATAGGGGTGCCCATACCTACTTCCAGGAAAAAAATCAGAATTTAATTCGAAAGTTTTCCACCCGGTTCCGAAAAGGTCGATTTTAGCTTCAGTTGAAAAAATAACGTATCTTAATAATTCTCACCGCGTTTTTGAGTTTCATTGTCTCAATACCTATAAATATCTATCTAAAACGCTTTTGTATCACAACTAGCACTCTCTTATCTAGGCGTTATTTACAGCCGGTGAAAAAGGCCACGATCGCAAGTGGCGGGGAGATGAAATGTTCATGACCAACAGATTCAGAACCACATTGGATGACCAATTTCTCATGCCCAACGCGTGAGAGCTGCGGCTCGTAATGGTAGTAAGAGAAGGGAATTAAAAGGGGAATGTTGGAATGGAATTTTGGCCATTCATTCCCCTTTCCGCCAGGCTAATCGCCACTGGCACAGTGAGCAACGGTAAATAGAGACCGAGAATTGACTCAGATATTGCCATCTGTTCATTTTTAACCGTCTAACTTCATTCCTAGCGATCGTCAGTCACTTCGCAGACATAGCTGCTAGGAATGAAGTTAGAAGGCTAGAAATGAACGGCTGTCAAAATCTGAGCCAATTCACGTCTCTAACTGTAAACTCTCAAATTCCACTCTTGACAATATCTATTTATCCTGCATTTATGGACGTCATATTGAGCATTTGTAATCAAGATGCTATTTAGAGGACATGCCATGGTGCCCTTTTCGCCAGCTGTCAATAATGTGTACATTAGGGTGTCGCTATCGGAACTTTATTGACAGTTGTTATGACTAGTTGTGGATTCGAGCTGAAAACACGACCGGGCGACAATAGACACAGACATAGAAATGATGCAAATTTTGACCGGCTGTCAATATAGTTCCGATAGCGACACCCTAGTGTCCATAAGAGATCCCTAGTGACAACGAATGCCGTACCACACTATAGAAGGACTTCTGAAATGCTGAAGACGCTCAAAGGACCGTCTCTTTCATTCTTCCTCCAATCAATATATTAAGGTAATGAATAATAACTGCTCGCACCCTTTATTGATTCTTGATATGCAAGGAGGAAAGGAAGAAGGTCCGAATTCTCCCTGACTAGATCGGATATCGTAGTGCATTCATTTCATTCATTTTCTCGGACTCATTTTCGAACGGTTGTTTCTCAACCCCTTGAGAAATAATTTGAAAAATTGAATGCACTTCATGATCCGACTGGCGGTTTTTGATGCTGACATGATTGTGAGACTTGGCTCTTTGATCCTTGTTGGAAGAGGCTCGCAACTGCTGAAGGTACAATCGGAACCATTTGATGCCCTCATACAGAGTTCCCAGTAAGAATATGATTGCGCACGACATGAGGAGACCTGCGATGGAGAGGTTATCAGTATATGAAAGTTTTTCGTTTACCGAGATACGAATCAATTCTCCAGAATTCGAAAAGGATCACTTCCTCACATCCTCCGTGGAACCAATTCTTCATCGTGTAATGACCACCCATTCCATGGTCAGAGTGATTCATGCCTGTACCATTGCCATTCTGACCATGGGCTTTGATCCTTACCACTATGATGACTATGACTATGATGACTATGATGGGTGTACCCAGTCTTGCCACTCATTGATGCGCCTAAGGCCTCCAAGAATGAGCTGACATCGCGGGAAACATCACTGCTCACAACGTCCGCCATCTGACACGATAAGTGTGCTTGGGATGCTTATTACATGGTGAATGCACATGAATTGCCCGACCGCTCACAGTGAAAGAGATAAGAAAAATTAGAGGTGTGAATTCCTAGTTCAAGGGGTAGTTTTGGCTACTTTATGGGTTATTGTAACGCAATAAAGAGAAGTCAAACAATATGAGAAGAAAAGGGGAAATTATTATGAAGAATGAGAACTGGAAGGGTCATGGGAAACCGTTAGCTTGGTATACATAATAAAAGACGTGAATGCTTATAGTTGGATAAAGAAAAGGAATGAGTCAATTGACGAAAAGCCGGGAACAATTTTTCTGAAAGGCGCAAAATACGGGCACCAATATTCCGCCAAATAGATTTTGTTTAAAAAATGTACCGTCTTGGTAGCAGCGATCTGATACGAGCACCATATACAAGCGTAAATAACTAAAGAGAAACTTGAAAAAATGAAGCTATTTTGCCGTGAGGATACTAAACAGGTAGAACATCGAATTACTTAATTGTGACAATGGCGTAATATCAGAGGCGAGGCACGGCATTTCCTTGGCAGACTCTTGCCTATTTAAGGTGGTGATTATTGACGTCGCCTCGGTTTTGGTTGCACTACGAGATAAGGAGAAATGCTGTGGTCATGAACACATACCAAAGCAGAGGCTAACGAGACATCGATAGTCTATAGTCACAAACCACAAACTCGACCCTGTACTCAATTTTTAGAAGAAAAATGTTGAATTACCCCCAATGACATTGGGGCGATATGCAAATGATTCCAATTTAACGGTGCCCAATGACATTGGTGAGAGTGATAACCCCCAATGACAATATTTTCGACACTGTTTTTGAAACCCTAGTGAAAAGTCATGAAAAATTCCCTGTAGGGAGGCCTAAGAGGTGGCCATGGTTGACGCTGTTATCCGATATATTTAGTAACGTGATCTTGCATACATGAACTGGAGTTCGGGCAGTATATGGCAGAATATTCGTATTATTATCGAAAAGCAGAGGCTAGCGGGACATCGATACTCTATTGTCCCAGATCACAAACTCTACCCTGTACACAACCCTTCGCTCTCAATCGTAGATAAAAATTTCCAGACTTTTCGCTCTTGCACTGTGGCAAGTGCTATTAAATGGGTATCAATAATAGACAGTTATTATTGTGGAATACGAAATTGATTTAAAAAGCGACAAAAAGACAGTACAAAAGGTATTTAGTAGAAGGATATGGGAAAACGCGGTAGCGCATTTTACGTCGCCTAATACCCTTGGTTGTTTCTCCATGTGATGGACAACCGCTGCGAGGGAATATACGACAGAAATATGCAGTTCTGCTTGCTTTCCTTACCTTAATTGACAACTGCCATGAATGATTAAAATTTTGTAACTTGCATATGCCAAATTAAGATTGTTCAACGGACAATATCAATTGTTATGCAATCACACCTGTATTAGCATCATTGTCCAATTATCAGATATCCGCACACATAATACATGAAAAGATGATAGCGGAATACGTTCACATTACAAATGCACTGGCAGATTCAATGGCAAGGAAAGTCTTTGAATAGTTGAGAAGTCTGGAGGGGATGAAAACGAGGTTCATCTTTTAAGCCTCTATGGTAAACGATTTAGGGCTGTCTTATTCGATATTTGTATTGTATTATGATGAGATTGGACAAACACGCTACAGAGCAGAGAATGAGCGCCGCAATTTGAAACCCGGCTGTATCCATTAATTCATGGAGAGGGTGATAAATGGAGTAATGATCAGGTCGAAAGTAATCCAATGGGTAACAATCAGCACATACAATTTAAAACAGTAAGATAAACTACTGAAGCTGTTGTAGTAATGATCGAGATCTTCCCTCAGTTGCTCATCCGTTCTTGTATTGCAGTTGTGGTGGCTATTTCGTACGAGGAGTGCTTGGCAGTGAAGAGAGAAAGGTATAGAATGACTGATTCATATGGTGGTGGAGCTCCTGTTGCATTCTCTTCTCCTCTCCTTGAGACTCTGGATAGAGACTCGTCTCCTGAGCCGATCTGCATTCCTCTGGCAGAGATCGTGGTGGTCGTGGGAATTCTCGATGGGGATATGGAACATGGTCAGAGATACGAAGTCACTATCGTCCTAATAATGGATATATAATAGTTGAATGCGACTAGACGCGGAGAGGCGCACCTTATATACCGGAGATTGACACGGGGGAATATGCATGCACCGTACACTCTCGCATTATTGATGCACTATCGGCACGATGGATTACCGTGGTATATAATTAACTTATGAATTCTGAGAGAGACCGCGTAGGCACGGATAGTCATTCACTGAGCTATGATCATTCTTCCTTTTACAGCTTCGTATTAGCATTGAACTGAAAACTTACCTTATTCCTAGAAAATCAACTGGTCGGTCTCCCTGTCTACCTGTCTGTCTGTCAGGGTCAAATACCCTTCAATATGGTCGTGAAAACTAAAAAATCAGTTGACGACTCCTCTCGGCTAGACAACTTTAATAACACGGACTGCGTCGCAGCACTACTCGGCCTAAGATTGGATCTTGGCAAAGTTTCGATTTGTCAAGCGTGCTACCTCCTGATGCGTTAGAAGCTTAGCGAGCGTAGTTTTGCTAGTTTGTTATATACACAAATAACATCAGACTTGTTCACATTGACGTTTACCGATTTGGAATTTCTATGACGATGAACATAAAAGAGCATTCCAAAAATTTGGGGCTGCCGCGGAAAGTTGCGTGATTTGGTAGGGAAAAGCGGGAAAATGAGAGAAATTCTAAAAGTTTGATATGGCTTTCGATACTCAATTGTGACAAGTCATATGCACTCGGGCAAATACAGCAGCCCTCTTTCCGCAGCAGCCCCAAGTTTTTTGAAACTCATACTTTTCCTGAAGGTGCTACCCATAGTGATTTATTTCCCACCCACGTTCTTCTGCCGCCATCCTTCTATGATATTTAGTGCATTTTTAATCCATGAGCTCGAATCACCAGCCGTTCACTGTGATATACATATGTAACATTAGAAAAAAGAACTAAAGTGGAAGACAAATATAGCATAACCTCCCAACACTTATCGTTCGTAATAGCAATCGAGGATTTAATGAAGAGGGTATCATTCAGACTTTCCGGTGGTCGATTCCGCACCTCCACAATATCAAAGATTTCTTGCCAGGTGGGACACGCCTACGCACCACAACAAGGACGGTAGATGACTGTGCAACATTTCATCGTACAAATTTCCTCCAGCGGTTGTCTCTCTCATGTGATGATCAACTGCTCCGAGTAAATAGACGACAGAAAAACTGATCTCCGCATCCAAATTGGAGCTTATGATATATTCATCAACCGTTCTAATGCGATGTTTTGCATGTTAGATGTTACACACTACTTATGTATCAAAGAAGCTGCGCACACCACAACAGATAATCATAGCTGGCAATCCCGTTTAAATATCACGATGAACGGCTGGTGACTAGAGATCATGGATAAAAAATGCACTTAATATCATAGATGAATGAGCGTTCAGGAAGCGTGGGCGGGAAATAAACTACGAGAATGAACTCGGATGACATTAACGGATTGATGCTTCACCTACGCCTTCCCGCTAACAAGAAATTGAAAGTGCTAATTGTGAGTGTATTGATCATAATCCAACCATAATAGGCACCTGTGGCGCTGCGGTCTATCACCAGTCATAAGATTGATAATCAATTGTGCACTGCTTGAATCTGGAGCTCATGTCACGGATGTACGACTTGGCCACCCTCGCGTCCTCGTACTGTCAAGAAGTGAAAAACGTTCATCTTGGCCAACGTTGGTCAAGCTGGTCCAATTAGAAAATATGCCTTTAATATCATCTCTTGTACGCATTTTTGTATACGTAAGGTAATTGTACACTGGAAAAGCTATAATACTATTTTAACATTCTACATGATTCTTCAGAGCGAATCGCGATGGTGTGGAATTGTAGTGTGCTTCGCTTAGGAAGTTTGTTGAATCACTGTGTGCTATGCACATTCGAAAACTAAAGATCTGTGAAGTACTGTTCCAGTCCGTTGTCCTTTTGTCTAAACAAGTATTGGCGAGAGCTTGCTATTTCCGTCTACTGGAGAGATTGGGTGGTTTTTTCCAGGAGAGAGAAACATACTTCAAAGAGAGGAGAAGTGAACTGTGTTCTCGACGTTCGCTTTCACTTGTTACCTGCCAAACCTAAATGTCTGTCATCAACTCCGTCCGTTCGCCCGTCCGATAGTGCGTGCATCCCAAAATGCACTTCAGCGTGGTCCTAGGGAACCAAACAAAGTGCCAATGGACTTCACCAGACGAATCAAATTGTAGAAAATGTTTTTATTAAAATTAAAAATTTTGATCGTTGAACTTAGATCTTTTGATATTTCAGCCTCAAATCGTCAAAACTGCCCAAAACGCATCAAAAAGCATTTTATTCGACTCCTCTCGATGAGGCAAGCACAAAAATGAAATCCATTAGCATATCCTGGCTACAGTAAGCCTACAGCGACCTCCGTGTATATTCTTAAAATTGTCCAATAGATCTAAATTTCATCCACTATTGATAATCAACCTCGAGGATTCTAATAAAAGTATCCTACCGTAGCCTATAGTAGCCTACCGCAAACTACAGTACCCATCGAAAAAGCCAAATCCGGCTCAAACTGCCTAATAAGCGTACCATTGGATTCCACTTGATGCGCCTAGTGGTCAACAACAAAAACCGCCTGCTTTCCGTCTATGACCTCAATACGCTCGGCTATGCTTGATCGTTGTCTTATGCGTTTGAATCTTAGCGTATCATGTTACTCTCTAAGTCACAATAACAACTTACTCGAACAATATCTCCACTACTCGAAAATTGTAAATAGCCGCCAATACTCGTTTAGACAAAAGCACAGAACAACTACACATTACACATCTTTCGTTTTTCGATATTGAAAACAAAAGGGCAATCATATATTATTCTCCATGGAAATTTGTTCGCGGGCGCACTTGCGTGCTATTTTGTCTTGTAATATCTCCATTCTCCGCCCGTCTTCTGGAATCTGTTTCAGCTAGATATTTTTATTATATTAGGTTGAGCCCTAAGTCTTGTAGTATTTTTGTTTCGTCTTCTGTATTTCCTTATCTATTGATGATGGACCCTATCCATAATTATGATAGACTCGCCACATCACACCTCACTAGCTGCCACAATCACCAGCTTCAGCCGCAGTAATGAGGCGCGGCGCGATTTTTCGAAGTTGGTCGACTCGCGCTTTGGACCCCTCTCTACTTGTGTGCGTCCTAGCTCTCACAGTTGAGCTACTTTAAAGGTGTCAACAGAGAAAATGTAGTCAATTGAACTTCCGATAACCATGAATTTTCTAATCGCTTAGTTCTCAATATTCGCGGAGTTACAGCGGAAAGAGTGAAATCTGTCACCATAAAGTCATGAATTTTGTCAAAAAGTCGTGCCAAACAGCGTTTTTGCGTAATATGGTCGTATTTCAAACCGTAAACTGTCCAACTTTTGTTTTTATAATACACATGATATTACTCGCTAACTGGAAGAAGCACAATGTTAATGCACGTTGAACATTTTTTGAGGTTTTTAAAAATTGTTTGATTGGTCCCACTATTTCCGCTGTAACTTCGCGAATATTGAGAATTGAGCGAGGAGAAAATTCGTGGTTATCGGAAGTTCAACTGGCTACATTTTGTGTGTTAACACCTGCGAGGTAGCTTTGCTCGCTGAGCTAGGACGTAGTAAAGTATAGGAAGAGGGGTCGAAAGCGCGCGAGTCGACCAACTTTGAAAAATCGTACTGATGCTCCCGTTCAATTCCAGGAGTATTGACAGCTGGTAATGGTGGACTAGCAATGTTAGTGGCTGTTATGGATAGGCGCTAACTTCAATAGGCAAGGAAAAACAGAAGACGAAACTAAAGTACTACAAGACTTAGGGCTCAACCTAATATTTGAAAATTGATCAACGCTTCAGGATGCATAAGATTAGCGACATTGCGATCTGTAAGAACACGGAACTGGACGAAGTACCCAAGCACCCACTGTTTTCCCTTCGATCCCATCGACTTCGAATATGTCTCTTGCTGGCCATCGCCCTCTATGTCGGCAGTGCGAATCGGATGGCGCTGAGTGAGTTCGGTTGAAAGACAAGAGCGCCATGGACATTTGCGGCATGATGGTGGACAGATGCGTTATCATTGGCGTCATCATGATGGCGCACCTGTCCATTATGATCAGGTACTTCGATTCTGACCTTGCCTTGTACGGAATATGCATGAATTTCCAGGTGTTGGCGTCGTTTGTATGACAAACGCAACCACTGCCAACTCCTCTCATCACCGTGTAAGCTGTGTTAGGCCTGGCGTCGACAGGCCGGAATATTTTCCTAATCAGGTGAGCATTGATGGGGGAATCGCTGATTGTTGTTTCCGCTAAGTTTATGAGCATTTGATTAGGTGACAGACTTTGTTATGGCGACCGTTTCTGCCATAACACATGAGTGATCAGCACTTGTTGCATTTTGTTCGCGTAGAGGGCAAATTGGGAGCATTAAAACGGGGATAATGGCTTCCGCAATTGGCATAGCAACATTCATGAAGGAGTGTGCGACCCCAAGACCAGTCACGTTCAGGGAGAGATGGACTGGAGTGCTTCCCAGCAGACAATGCTGCTCTCCTCGTCGTTCTACGGCAGCTTCATGACCGTTTGGTTCTCCGGAAGCGTCGCAGATCAATTCGGAGCCGCTCGAGTGCTGCGAAGTGAGTAGATTGCTCACGAAGTGCACTCCTTTTCTCCATCTCATGTTGGGGCGATTGTCTCTAGCTGGTGACAGACAGCTGCTCGGCATGAATTATAGAAAAGATGATGCACTTTGTGAGTCGATTCGAGGTCTCTTGTCGTGAGATGTTGGCTCAAATCTCAAATGTATCGTGGCAAGTCAGTCTGTTGCAGTAGTGCTCAGCTTGTCGACCATCCTCACAGTCTCAGTTCCTCTTCTCTCACGCACCTCATTCCATATTCTCTTGGCATCTCGAGTCCTCATCGGCATGGTAGAGGTCAGGCACATCCTTCAGCAACTGTTTCTTGTTACGATGTTCCAAGAAAGCACTCAATTCACTTCCTCCAAAGGCCTAGTTTACACTACGTGAGCAGGCGGAAGTCAAATAATTAGAGTTCTCTTATCAGAGCAGTTATTGACAGCCGGTAGAAAGTGCAACCATTTCCTCTTCTGCGTCTTTCATAGCTCGATCGTCTTTACATCTCGCTTCAAATGAAGTGAGACGGCGGGAAATTAACGGCTGTCAATAACTGCTCTGATAAGAGAACCCTACACATGATCCGCAACGTCATCATTGAGAACAAATGATTCAGAGCTTCTTCATTCCTTCCATTAACTGCTTGGCAACGAAGTGGTTCCCAAAACACGAGAAGACCACGCTCGCAGCTCTTTACAGCTCGGGACTTCAGGTATTAGGTGCACGCAGATGGAATCCCAAAGTGCATTCGATCTCCCTGTGCCCTCCATCTTTATTCGCGAGGTACGACCGCATGATCGAGAGAACAGAGCGATGGAATTAACTTTGGGATTCCATCTGCCTTCACCATCGGGTATATCTTCGCCTAGGACTTGTAATTCTAAAAAAGTGTATTTCTCATTCGCACAATCTCCGCGGAGCGGTCATTCAGCATTCTGCCGATTTTGTCTCTTTCATTAGTCACCCGCATCTCGTATATCAGACGAATGAGGAATACCGAGAAAAACGTTTTTGCCCATTTCAAAACCTTTTCTTAGTCTAACTAATTCTGCCGCCGTATTGATCACCACTATTAAAGCTCGAGCTTTCATCAAAGCATGGCGTTTTCAACAAGAAGTTATGCAAATAACAACGCTGGTAATCAACACAGATCTTCTCAGAGGGTGAACCAACCCTCCCGACAGCACATTTCTCAATCCGAGATGAAAATATTTCCCCAAACTATATAGACCCCGCTGAATACGATGGCGGCCTTCGTTTGCCACGAAAATAGACCGTTGATTTAATATGCCCTCAGGGCACTTTCCATTTTTTCTCGTTTTCGAGCGATTTTCACCGTGATTTGATGTTCTGAGGTACTGCAGGTGGTAATGAAGACACTA